>JASDQU010254758.1:1009-15894 GCA_032191745.1 Picea mariana | reverse complement strand
AATGAACTTGATGACCAAATAGTTGAAAACAAGATCGATGAAAAATTTGTGTCGTCAAATTGGTACAAGGACATAGTAACATACTTATTAACTTTGAAATGTCTAGATGATTTGTCACCTTCCAAAGCTAGAACACTGAAGCTACATGCAGTTAAATACTGTATTTCCGAGAAACAATTATACTGGAAAGACCCACTTGGTTTCCTTTTAGTCTGTCTGGTCGAATCAGAAACAGAGGAAGTTATAAGTCAATTTCATGAAGGAGTCTGTGGAGGGCACCACGCTTGGAGAGCTACAGCATATAAAATCCTGAGGGCTGGTTATTACTGGCCTAAACTTTTCCTAGATGTAAATGCTAAGGTACTAGCTTGTAGCCCTTGCCAATTTTTTACAGGAAAACATAAGCTACCAACGATGCCATTAGTCCCAGTCAAGACAGAAGCTCCTTTTCAACAATGGGGACTTGACTTCATAGGTGAGATAAATCCTCATTCAAGTGCCCAACATAGGTGGATTCTGACTGCTACTGACTATTTCACCAAATGGGTGGAAGCTATCCCAACAAGGAAGGCCATTGATTCAGTAGTTATAGACTTTTTAGAAGAGAATATATTGTCAAGATTTGGTTGTCCTAGAAAGATAGTCACAGACAATGCACAGGCTTTTAAGTCTATGGCAATGGTCAGTTTTTGCTAGAAATATAATATTGTGTTAGGACATTCCACAGCATACTATTCGCAGGGAAACGGTCTGGCAGAATCTTCTAACAAGAGTTTGATCAGTATAATCAAGAAAGTCTTAAATGAAAATAAAAAATCTTGGCATTTACATTTAAAATATGCTCTATGGGCAAATCGAATAGGCACAAAGAAGTCTATCGGTACCTCTCCCTTTCAAATGGTATATGGAACTGTTGTAGTACTGCCCATAAACCTAGCACTTCTTGTGATGAAATTATGGCAGGATGAGAAGGAAGAGCCAAACCCTCTCACAAGAAGGATAAACCAGCTGATTGAAGTTCAGCAGCACAGGGACATAGTAGATGAAAAGTTGCAGAAGTACCAGGATGATATGAAAATGTTATTTGATCGCAAAGCCAAGAATAGGAACTTTCTCCCAGGGCCTCTGGTTTTGAGGTGGGATGCTCGAAAAGAAGATTCAGGAAAAAATGGTAAATTCGATCATATTTGGTATGGACCCTTTAAGGTATCATCTTCTGAAGGAAAAAATTAATTTCTACTTGAAAATTTGGATGGTAAGATCTTGAATGCCCCTGTTAACGGGTGTTTTTTAAAGCATTATATAGAATAATTAATTTAAAAAAAAAAATATATATATATATATATATATATACCGGTTTCTTTTTCATTTTTTTTGAAAACTTCTTTTTTAAAATTCAAAATTTGTTAACTATCCAAAAAAAAAATAATAATAATAATAATAATTATATACGCATATGATTTTTGCATTGCTTATATAAAACTTATTAAATAAATTGAAATAAAAAATATAAACAAAGAAAAGAAAAGAGTCCAAAGAGTTATTTTTGAAATTATAATCTAGGTGTTCTGGTTTACAGATTGTTGAAAAATCTCCTTTTATACCCTCAATACTATCTTTCACGTTTTCGGACTTTCTTATCAGAGTAGGAGAGATTTTGTATGAACTTTGAAAATCAACAAATGATTAAATACAGTTAGGTCAGTTTTCATAATTTTTTCTCTCTGACTAAAACTGGTTATGTTTGAGTTGATTTTAACTATCTTAAGTTTATTAACAGTTTGTCTGAGGTTTTAGGCTTGCTCAAAAGAAAATCCCCTGAAATTAATTTTTCCCTTTTTCTCTACAGACTGAGGGGTTTTTGAAGGTTGATAAAAATTGGTCTAGAAAACCAAAACAAGTTGACAAACCTCTATTATAAATTTTTACACAGATCACCACCCCTGATATATTAAATATCATTGATTTCCCCCGCTTCGTAGGCACAAGCTAACTATAAAACAGATGGTGAAAGGAAATTCATATTTGATTGCCCCCATCTAGTCCTACAGACGATGAAAGGAAATTCATTTAAATGATTGCCCTCGTCTAAATATAAAAGAAATAGATAACTTCACCGGGGTACTGAACAGACCTGCTGGCAGTGAAGCAATGTCTGAGCATAAAATTAGCACTCGAAGCGGTGAAAGGAAATTCAATAAAAAGGGACAGATAACTTCACCAGGGTACTGAACAGGCCTGTTGGCAGTGAAGCAATATCTGAGGTGTCTGTGAGGTTGTCATACTTATCTATTACTCTATTCTAGTAATCGGTTTTTCAAAACCTAATATTCATCCTAAGTCAAAATAGAGCTTCCCATTTTAAAAAATTATAAATTTTATTTCGATTGATGCAAGCTGAAATTTACAATAATCTGTTAAGTTTCCTAAGATGGTTCTAATCATCTCAATACTAACTCAAGTTTGGAAAGGGAAGGAGAATGTTGAAGAAGACTATAACTGAGTTTCAAGTAAATAAGGAGTTTCGAAAAGGTTTTCAAAGGCTTTATATAATCTATTTTTCTTCTCCTTGATCAGTTTATCAGAGATAAACCCTTGACACCATTTACCCAATGAAGGCACTGAGTCTACATGTTCTCCTCGTCCCGCAAGGAGACGAGGTCCTTAGTTGGAGCCTATGTTGAAACAAAGCTTAAATTTTTCGTTCCTAAGGTCTATATTTTTATTTCTAAGGTTTCAGCTTTCCTCAAAGAAAAATTTCATCCTTTCTGAAATTCGCGATACCTTTTTATTTACTTTTGAATAAAGAACGGATAAAGGTTTACAAATATATAAATTTTCCAACACTTTTCAAAAAAATTATTTAAAAGGAGTATAATTTTAAATTTGCGAGTTTTTCAGTCAAATGTTAAAGAGATCGGGATTCGAGGTTTGACGTAAACAAATTTTTAATGCAAATCAAATTGCGAAACCCCGATCCCCGATTTCCCAATACTTTAAGACTTAATTAAAACGTAAATTACTTAATTCTCAATTAAAAGGGTTTAAAAGTTAAGTTAATCACGTCGCGATATCGGGATTCGCGATTCTATAAGATCATATGATCTTGTCATTGTGTTTCCCGATTTCCCGATTTCGCGATATATTTGATCCTTAAGTAAAGATATGAATTAATCTAATCTCTGCTAAGAATGATTAAGAGTTAAATAATTACATCACGATTTCAAAATTCACGGTTCTATGAGAAGTGTGTTTCTTGTCATCCTATTTCCCGAAATCCCGATCACCAAAATCCCGACTCATAATTCACATTTGAAATAAACTATATATGTTTTGACCTTAATCTTGATTAATGAGTTGATTAAGATAAGTTAAATCATGTTTTAAAGAAACAGGTCATCGCCATTTCGCGATTTCGGGATTCACGATTCCATGAGAGCACAACTCATGTCATCAGATTTCCCGAAATCCCAAATTTCGATTTTTCGATTAACGAAATCCCGAAAAGGTCTAATCTCGATTAATTAACATACTAAAAACGTTTTAATTAATACATCGCGATTTCGGCAATCGGGGTTCTTCGATGACATATTTTTTCGACATCAAGAGTGTCGAAACACCGAAAAGTCAGGTTTTCAAATTTAACTCAAAATTAACACTAATAATCCACTTTCTAAACAGTTTTAAAGTTAATCCTTTTTTGAAATGTTCATTAATGCATCGTGGTCCGATTAAGTATGTTTCTCTTTTATTCAAAAATGACGAGAAATCCTAAGTACGCACATTAAATGCATATCTCCGAAAATCTTTTCTACATTATGAGCTTTTATTTTGTGACAGAAGTACGATTCTCACTATGAGTAAGATATATTCAAATTAAAAGATCGAACGCATGTATTTTCATTTCAAAGCTAAGTCTTTTCATCCACTCTCTGTGACAGATTTTCAAGTCAAATGCAGAGCTATGACACCCAAAAAAGCTCCGAAGAAAAACGAAGACCAACAAGAAGGCGATATTATCTCTGATACTACTCCACTCGGCGTACACTCCGTCAAATCGTGGACTGGAATTTCCGAATCGCTAGAGGATGAACTTAAACATGCAGACCCTGATTCGGAAAATCACCTTCGAGATATTGCCGAGTCTGAGCTTCATAAGGTTGCTACGCGACCGAGACTTGTGTCATATACCGATATGATCGGCTGGGCTCTAGATAAAGTAGATATCTCAACAAGAAGCATTCTGAACGAGCAAGGAGTTGTCGTCGGCTCATTTAGGCCTGAGCACATTCAAGTAATGTATAAACTCTCGCCCAATTATAGACACACCTTTAATTCTGAGTTTTTAGCCGAGTTTCAAAGAAAAGAATGCATTGAAGCAAGCCAGACATACCCCGACATGATTAAAGGATGGGCCAGGTCTAAAAATAAGTTTAGGGCTGATTTACATGGGATTTATGCCACAGCTTCCTTAAATGAATATATGGTTTATGTAGCAATGATGTTATGTAGAATTTTCGGGAGAAAGGATCCTTGTCACTTTCATGCAGACTGGACACCCTTCCTAGAGGAAGTTTCAGAAGGACGTAGTTTTAACTGGCATAAAATTTTGTCAGATAACCTCACACAAGAGGTTGTAAATTACAAAGCAGCCAAGTCAAAAGGACAACCGGTATCTTTTTATATGTCTGCATATATTATGGATGCCATTTGTTTTATGACTCCTTTCCCATTAATGAATTGCAGTTGGAATGTTTCCTGCCCAGAGCCTATTCATAAATACCACTCAGCTCTCTGGGAAGAAAATGCTAAAGACGTTTTTTATGATGTTTGTCATTATGTCAGCATTCCTCTGCACAAAATATTTTTTGGATGCGAACCCCCTCGCATTTCTGATGCAGTAATAGAAAACCTCAAATCGGTTGCCGACTGGTTTATTGAAGAAAATTTTTCCTATGTTAGAGTCTATGGTTGTTCTATTCCTCCTCACGCACTCCTGAAGTTCTTACCAGATAGATTAGTATGCAGAGAAGTGGCTCATCAGTTAGCCAAGGGTGGTATTGGGTTAGAATTAAAAGCCCTTCAGAAAAAAGCATGGCCATCTTTCCCTGTTCATATCGGGAAATTTACTTTATCAAACATAGGTCATTCTAAAGCGGAGGCTGAGTCATTGGAGGAAGTTAAATTAGTAGACATCGAGCACAGAAAACATGACCCTTACCAAATAATTAGTCGGCATTACATACATTGTAATTTAAAAGCATATGAACATGAAGTTTCTGTTTATGATGATATTTTCAAAGAAGTTAAATCTTATGCGGAAGTGTAGAATAGAGTACAGGCCTTGCCAGCTGACTCGCAGGCTGGGTTTACATCTTTTCAAAGACATAGGCAAAGCTGCCTGTCGAAGATTTTACAAGGTGAAATATCAACTTCATTGCCAGAACAAGAAGAAACCCCTCCAGGGTTTGAAACTGATACTCAGGATAAGTCAAGTGACAAAGATAAGTTTAAAGATTCTGAAATACCTCCTCAAAACACAGAGGGTTCTCAGATAAAAGAACCAGGGATAGAGAAAGGAAAAGGACTGGAAACAAGTCCAATAATTCTTGATGATATTCCAGAAAAGATTGGAGGAACTGCTTCAAAAGAACTTGGCAGTCCTATCACAGCTCTGACTCCATTACAGTCAACTTTCGGAACCCCTCATGAAGGAGTTCTATATGTCAGTGACCTAGAGCCGATTTCAAGAGATGAAATCCCCTCGTCAGATTATTTTTTCAGCAAAAAGAGAAGAGTTGTCTTGAAACAGGAAATTCATCATGTAGGAGAAAGATAGATTAAGAAGCATAGAGTTATCATAGATGGCAAGAAACTCAAGGAAGGGGAGTTCGCTACAGAGCTAGCAAGAACAATGGGTGCTATAGCATCGGCTAATATATATTCTGTAGGAAACCTAACAACTATGCTTGAACAGAAAGATCAAGAAATAACCCAGTTGCAAGACAGACTGAAGGACAATGAAAGAAATATTGGTTGGGGAATACAGAAGGGTCTAGAACAAGCTAGACTCAAAGATATGCAAGAAATAAAAAAATTAAATAAAGATTTAGATGAGGCAAAACATCTAATACAGGTCACACAGGAACAAGTTCAAAAGCTAGGAGAAGAAAATAAACAATTGCATGATAAGATTAATTTTATTACTAACCAAGTAGTTGAACTTGGACATTTCAGGACACAGGCATCGGAAATCTATGCAAGGATAGAGGAGGAACAACAAAAAGTATTATGGAATCTGGAAATAATTCAAAATTATTTTCAGGAATCAAATAAGTCCATGGAAAATGTGTTCCAAAAAGAAAGAGAAGCAAAAGCAGCAAGGACTACTTTTCAGAAAGCAGTGGCTTCTTCATTAAAAGAAGAAATTGGAAAAAATCAGAAATTATCTATTTCTGAACAGGTAAAAGGGGATATAATGATAAAAGTCTGGGAATCAAAATTGGCTGAATATAAAAGAATCACAAAAGAAGTTAACGAAGATTGCCAAGGAATCTTCGATCTCATTGAAAAAGATTCATTGAATATCGGAACAGATGGTTGTTCTGGGTTGTTAGGTGAAGTCAATATAGCCAAACATCGGCTGAAGTTTAAAGAAGAGCTCGAGGAAAAGAAAGCAGAGATTTCGAACATCAAATTGATTAATATCACAGAGATCAACAAGTGGATGGTAAATTCGAGTTTAAAGTTGAAAACAGTGAAGTTCATAGAAAGCATGATAGGAAGTCGGTTGCCTGAATTACAGAGGAGATTTTTCTCATTTGAAGCAAATGAGATACCCGAGGCTCCCGGGATCTTAGTAAATTTTTTGGGAAAATGTGTTCAGTGCGTTGAAACAGAAAAAGGAAGTGCATCAACGCAAACTTAAAATTTTTGTAAATGTTTTTATTAGAATTTTAAAAGAAAATTGTAAACGGTTGACATTATTTTATGTAACCGTAATATTAGGGAGTTGGTTAGTTACCAACAAGAAACTTTGATATAAATGTATAAATATAGTTTCAAAAGGCTGAGAAAGGGCTTCAGAAATTTTGGAGATAGCCATTTTTTGTTATTTCGGTTTTGAAGTTCATCGGAATATAAATCGCAAATGAGATTCTGGATCCTGCAACATTGTAACTATGTGTCTTCCCCTGTTTATCTTGCTTTGTTAAGTTTTCCTTTTAAATGTTTTTCTAACAAGTAATCAATTTGAATTTATATACATTGTTGTTTATTTTTTCAGATTGGTTTGGATGTTGAACGTGTTACAGTCTTTCCTCTGAAATTACTTTAGTAATTTTAAGACCTGTAAAACCTTATGTTCCTTAATATTTAACTCTGTTAGAAACCTTGTTTTTCTTCATCATCGTCAATAGAAATATAAGATTCTTTCTTGATAAAAGCCTTATATTTTTCTGTATTGTGTTTCATTGTTTACGATTTCAAAATTGTTACAAAACCAGGAAACGACCTTGAATGTGTTTTACATTACTATTTTAGATTTTAAAATTGTTTTCATTGATCTTATCTCTGGAAATCTGAAGTAACCAATTGATTAAAAAACCATTTATAAACCTTTTAAACCTTATCATCCATGGCTGTCCCTAGTAGCAGACAACCTAACGTAGAACCGAGCCTTCAGGATCAAACCAGCATTGCCCTAAGTTTATTTAACACTATTTTACAGACAGTGACCAATAGGGCTGAGTTAGAACGATCATGAGTTGCTATTGAGCGAGACATTAACATCCAAGAGCAACAAGAAGCAAGACAGAGACAGTTGAGAAACTGAATCTGTTCTGATCTTTCTTTGATTCCTTATTTCCAAATCTTTTTATTAAAATTATTTTCGGATGCCTTGACGGTATGTTTTATAGCCTTAAAACAAAAACTCAGGAACAACACTTACATTGGAATAAATAGACGTGTTTCTCTTTTTTTTACATGTCTGTGTTCATACTAACTTGCCTTCATGTCCATTGCATATCCGGCGTTGCTGCCTTGGAAGAAACAGGTTGGTTGGATAGGAAGATGAATTGTTTTGTGCAACAGCAGAGGGTTATGTGGTACAATCTTCAAAAAGGTATACCAACTATGCTGGTAAATTAAATATACAAACCGGGTGGGGGCATATAATGTTAGACTAGAAAATGATGGCTTGGCAACAATGGGCCTTTCTGCCCTCCCTATTTCTACTTTTTCCATTTTATATTATCCCTTTTGTTTTCTAATTGATCTGCTTAGTGGTCTTTCCGAAAATGCCTTGGTGCGTCGGTTGGCGAAGTAACGGTTTCAAATATATGGTCATGCTTCTACCCTATTCCATACTTACCCACTTTTTTTATTGCGGGTGCCGGGCTGGTGGGTTCAAGATTTCTCCTCTGGCTTCCAGGGGTCCGTGATATATAGATTTTTCGTGGTGCCCCGCCCTCATGCCCTGTTCACTGTTACACCTTTTTCCAATCAAAAAAATCAGATGCATACAATTTTACGCTTGTTTAGTCCTTCTGATGGACAATATACAATGCATATGCTTGTTTAGTGTTGATGTTCATCTGCACATGCTTGCATCAGAAAAAGTTGGACTACTGACATGGCCATGAGAAGTCAGTCATCCCAGACATCAACAGACCGACAAGGCCAAAGGTAAAGATGCATATGCTCTGCTCTTAGCATGTTTACCAAACAAATATCCTCGACTATTTATTCATCTATGGCATGGTGAATATGTTGATGTCATCTGCAATACATGGTTTGCAGCTCTCAAGAAGTATCAACAAGTACAAGCGAGACGCAAAACATCGCGCAGGTTCTGCAGACTAAGAGGTGTGATTGCAAAACTCTGGCTCCATAGTTCATCGAAGCTATGCGTGTACTTGTAGATTTATTCCATTGAAAGAAGAATAAAAAAAAAAAAGCACACTACCATTCACTTTAGTTTTCCTGTTCAAAAATTGTCACCAGGTCTAAAGTTGTAACACCCCAAAAACTATCAATAGAGGGCTTGAACAATCGTCGAACTTAACAAGTGTTCATTGGGGACATAATGGTCGTCTATAGCACCTACTTGGACAAAGAAAACAAAACTAGATCCATTATGCATGCTGACATGACAGACAAGGAGGCCATGATGACAGTGACACTAACTATTCCTACACAACTTGTATAGAAACATGCATAAAAGATATTGCCAGGTAATGGGATATCCATTACAAATTTTAATATATTTCCCAAAACAGTATATGACCGTGGTGATTGTGATCGGACTATTTCGCTCAACGAAACAAGTATTGTGGAAAAATATCTCGTTGTTTGTTCAGAATATCATTTCGTCCCGAACATGACTATCAGCCAGCTTGCACAGAGTAGTGATATTTACCCAATTGGAACCATTGGCGCAGCTGTCACACTGGCGAGAAAACTTGGCTTGCAACACATTCTCCATATAAAGGATGGATAGTCGGGCAGCGACAAGGAAATGGTACCACTTTCCATATCTATTTTTGTCCTTTACTTTCGCATGTGCATGTATCTCTGGTAAGTTACACAAATATTGCATTGTTCCATGTTGCAGCTGAAATTGTTCGATACCTATTCAAATTTGTTTTCGTCGATGGAACAACAATTGCATAAAGGGAAGTTTCCACTTATGCTCTTCAAAAATATAACAAAGAAAAGGGATGTTAGAGAAAGGGTCTTTCGCACAACCCAGACAACGTTTGTAACAAAGTTGTGAGGAGATATAGTACAGGATATGAAGAAACTAGCTAGCTCTACAACTGTTGTGCATATACATCCACAAAATCATCCTCACTTTGCTTATACAAATAGCCTTCACCATATTTTTGTGGCTTGTTTTATTTATTTATTTATTGATTTTAAAGGGGGGAGGGGGTGCAGTTGTGTATTATATTGTTCTATGTATTAATTCCTATGCTCGCGTTCCTAGGTTGAAGATGTTTTGGTTGCAGGGAATGCGTACTCGACCCCCTTTGAACCTGTATGTGCGAAATGCAACTCTCCTACTTCTGCCTCCGCTTTGATAAGTGATGATACAATTGATTGTCTGCGATGCGGTGAAAAAAGTCCATATATATATGGACATTGCCTCAATGTTATCATCCAAACTGTGGGAAACACAACCATGCATTGTATAGTTAGGCAACCTCTATTACAAAATGTGCTTCCTAGGTTGGCAGAATTGTCGTATGAAACATATCTACAGAAAAAGGCAAGCAGTGTCTACATGCTACGTGACTTACGGATACACAACAAATTTATCTTAAATGAGGACAATGCAATTTTGCATATCGGTTGAAGAAGGGAAAAAAAATACATATCAAACTTTGGCAGGAAACGAAAATATCTCGTGTCTCTGTAATATTTCTTCAACATCCAGATGAATGTTCGTTGGACTCAAGTACTTGAGATTCCATGCGCAAAAGATTGTTTGATTGAAGAATGGGAAGCATGGAAACAAACCCCATATATCCCATGGCCCCAGTTATTTTCTACTAGGAACATATACCAGATGTAGCAGAAAATGAATGTCGCAACGTCTTTTCTTTGTATATCAAATTGTTTGATGCAAAGGTCGATGTGTCCTACTCTATGGAACCTTGTGGGAACTTGCTTGCGGCCTATTTGGAGTTTAGTTGGTTCTTGGTTGTATGCTTCGTCTATCAACTTGTATATCGTGGAACTTTGAGTGTTGTTTGGAGGACATAGAACAATAGAATTGCAATTTTTTAGCCAGCTAGCCCACAAATCCACATGATAATTTGTATGGCGTTGTGATGCAAATGTAGTGTGTGGCTTGTTTTAGCATTTTTCCTTGATCGATGAACTTGGTAAAATTAATCTCCTGGAATAATTTGAAATTAACGAATATATATTGTGCGAAGTCCAATTGTGCTATCATATCAAAAAGAGGCCCTTAAAATTCAAATTGGTCGTTGTTATGCTTGCGGTGATAGAATTTTAAAAAACTTTGTTTTGTTTCCTTCATTTTTTTTTAAATAAGTGATTTAACATCCTTTGATAATTTAATGTAATTAAATTGTACAATATCAATATTTAATATTAATAATTGACCTTTCAATTTGTATATTGTGGAACTTCGATTGTTGTTTGGAGGACACAGAACAATAGAAGTGCAATGTTGAGCCAGCCAGCCCGCAGGTCCACTTGTCAATTTGTATATCGCGGAATTTTGGGTGCTATTTGTAGGGTATGGAACAATAGAGGCCCAATTTTGAGCCCGCCAGCATGAGAACCCGGGATCCAAAAAGCAGCTAAGTATGGAATGCGGGATCCGTACATGCTCTATAAAATCTCATGTCCATACTTTATAGAAGTACATATTTAGTATGTATTACTCATTTCTTAGAAAATTTCTAGGTACGTAAGTTGGCGGATTCACGCCTTCAGATTTCACTTGCTTTTATATCACTAGCCCGACTGACTGCTTCCCCGTTTCATATTGTACAAACTTTTTGACTCACGGTTTTCTGAATAGGCAAGTTACCAGATAAGCGGGTTCAATATTGATAATTTATGTAATTGAATTGTACAATATCAATATTTAATATTAATAATTTAGTATTTGAAAATCATGTTTTTTGATAATGTTAGATAGTTGATAGGGATGACCATCCGTAAACAATGGCAATCTTGAGCCCGCTAGTCCTGAAGTCCGTCTGTCAATTTCTATATCGCGGAAGGCTGACCGCTGCTTGGAGGACACGAAACAATAGAAATGCAATGTTGAGCCAGCTAGCCTGCAAATCCGCTTGTCAATTTGTATATCGCAGAACTTTGGGTGTTGTTTGTAGGGCATGGAACAATAGAGGCCCAATTTTGAGCCCGCCAACCCAAGAACCTGCAATCCAAAAAGTGGTGAAGTATGGAATGAGAGATCCGTACATGCTCTATAAAATATCATGTCCATAGTTTATAAAAGTACATATTTAGTATGTATTACTCGTTTCCTCTTAGTGTTGTTTGGAAGACACGGAACAATAAAAGTACAATGTTGAGCTAGCCAATCCGCAAGTCTGCCTATCAATTTGTATATCGCGGAACTCTGGGTGATATTTGTAGGATACATAGCAATAGAGGCTCAATTTTGAGCCCACCAGACCAAGAACCCACGATCCAAAAAGTGGCCAAGTATGGAATGCGGGATCCGTACATGCTCTATCAAAATCTCATGTCCATACTTATAAGAGTACATACTTAGTATGTATTACTTGTTTTTTGAAAAATTTCTAGCTGCAGAAGTTGGCGGATTCACGTCTTGAGATTTCACTTACTTTTATATCACCAGCCTGACAGACCGCTTCCCCATTTCATATTGTAATAAACGAATATAAATTGGTCGAAGTCCAATTGTGCTATCATATTAACACGAGGCCCTAAAAATTCAAATAGTCAGCAAGTCCGCTTGTTAATTTGTACATCACGAAACTCTAGGTGCTATTTGTAGTGTTGGACACACCTACCACACATAGAGGGGGGGGGGTGAATGAGTGTGGGGATTTTTTTCCCAAAACTTCCCTCTTACACAAAAACTCCTTAGTTAACATTCAACATTTGCTCATTACTCATTGTTTTCATTTATAATCATTTAGATGTGAATACATATCAACAACATATATCAACAAATCATCTCCACAAGGAACACAAAGAACACAATATGTATGTACAATTTTTATTTTTATTATGGATTTCAATCCCGGGGTTTTTCAGCAACAACTGAATAGAGTACAACTCTACGAGAGCACCAGCTCTATATGCAAGACTCGGCTTACATTCTCAGCACCAACTGAGATGAGGCAACAATCCTCAACAGATATCAATCTATCAACATAAACAAGTGCATCAACCATGCACCAACATGTGCCAAACAACCTGTAATCAACCTGTACCATAAACAAGTGCATCCAACCATGTACCAAGTATATACCAATCATGTGTCAAATACTCATCAACAATGACTCATAAATATGTACCAACATAATCAACTATACACCTCATGTATGTGCCAACTCATCAACTGCTTGTCTCAACCATGACTAGTTTTGGATTAGTCAACAACCCCAACTTGAAATAATCATAACTTTGTACCTGTAATGAATAAAGATCTGAAACTGATACACAATGTTCTTCAGTGTGTTTTATGAAATTATTCCAGGTTGCACTACTTGGAACCTCTCAGAAAAGGCGTTATAGCAAAAATGGCATACCTTGTTGAATTCTGGCTTATTCTAGAGAGCGACCTTGTAGAGCGTGGCCTGCACAAAATATTCGTTGAATTGATATGAAACTATTACACAACATACTACAGCCTGTACCCTAACCAACACATTTTGTCTCACTGAATTTGGATCTGTTATGAAGAAGTTATGACATTTTTACCCGAAACACATGTTTTGACTAGTTTCGGGACTAGCCACAAACCCTATTTTCCATGGAGTGTAACTCCCAAAATACAACGACCCACAAGATAAAAATTTTACCAGAGATAATTGGGTATGTTTTTTCAATGTCATATCAATTTCACGGTCTGAATCATTATAAAAAAAAAATTATAGTGAAAATGGCAAGATGACCTGTAAATAACATACCTTAGAAAGCATCATCAAAAGAATTTATCCTCCCTTCAATTCCGACCCTCTTTTCTTCACCTTCCTTCTGAAATTCGGCTTAGATATCCTTGGTTACCTCAGTCACCAATAGATCTTCAATATGCTCAAGTGTTCCACACCAAAAATGCTCAAGAAGCTCTCCATCAATACTCCAAAAGATATTCTCACAAGAAGCTCTCCATTGATCCACAAAAATGATGATCTACAAGAGACCATTGCTATCTTATTTATACTTTTATCCTCTAGGTCACTTAACCCATTTTTAGTTCACTTAACCCATTTCTAGGTCACTTAACCTATTTTCCTTATTTTAGGGTTAACCACTTTCCATAAATAGAAATTTCTCCAATATTTTATCATTTAAATATTCCTTCTTGATTTTCTCATCTTACTTTATCATTTCTTGATTTTTTTTCGCTTCTCTTTATTAATTAAATAATCCACCTTAACTTTGTCACCTTACTTCATCATTTAAATAATGATTTCTTCTTTTAGGTTACTTAACCCATTTCTAGGTCATTTAACCTATTTTCCTTATTTTTAGGGTTAACCACTTTCCATAAATAGAAGGTTCTCGAATACTTTATCATTTAAATATTCCTTCTTGATTTTGTCACCTTACTTTATCATTTCTTGATTTTGTCACTTCTCTTTATTATTTAAATGATCCACCTTGACTTTGTCACTTTACTTTATCATTTAAATAATGATTTCTTCTTTTAGATCACTTTGACTTCTTTGACCTTGGGGGATTCAAGCCTTCATGTGGGGGTCCTTCATCTTTGTAAGGCCATAACTCTCAAACCTTGAGGAGTTATGTGACATTCCACATACCACCGAAAATGGCATGACAAGCACTATCCATCTAGGATACTTTCACCAACAATTTCCTTGATCTTCATCTCATTATTCCACATACAAGCATGGGTCCTCCAACCATTCTTCTAGGATAACTCAATATGTAAAGTGTCTTCCCGTGAGGGCTTTCACCATAAGGGGACCACTTTGGAGTTCATCCATTTTTGCACCTTATCAATCATGATAAGAAAATAATGAGAGCAAGGGTCCTCCAGCCATTCTTCTAGGATAACTCAATCCACAAAGTGTCTTCCCGTGAGGGCTTTCACCATAAGGGGACCACTTTGGAGTTCATCCATTTGTGCACCTTATCAATCATGATAAGACAATAATGAG
>JASDQU010254756.1:0-10287 GCA_032191745.1 Picea mariana | reverse complement strand
ATCCCGCTCTAGTGCACTAAGAGAACTTATTCTCAGAGGACACTTGCTCGCAAGTGATCCGGATTATTATGCTATTAAAACATTTGATTTTGATTATGAGGCATTATGGGTTGATGACATGGTTTAACTACATTGACATAGACAGGTGCTATTGACTCAATTTTACTTAGTGTGTAGGATTTTGGACCTCAAGGATGCAGAGGCATCGATTGAACCCCTTGGACTCCAGATCGAGTCAAGGAGTGTACCATTGGGGTTTGATTGTTTTACTATGATATTAGTGCATCTGATTAGATGATATGATATGGATATGTTCTAACATTATTTGTTGATGATGTAGGCTGACGATAGCTTGCCGACCAGACTCACATGTGGAGTAAAGGGGTCACGCATGACTACCAGAGATGTTGAGGGAGAGGTGTGGACAACAGCCCTGCCACAGCCTACTAGCACTCTCGCCGTAGATCGAACTGTAGGTTTATGTTTACCTAGTTCGAGAGGACCCACTATGCCGTGAGGGAAGACTACGACAGTCACTCACGATGATTCTAAAGGAAATGCAATAAGGCGGGGGCCTTATTCCTTAGAGGCCCTTAGTCTCCCACAAGTTCATCTGGTGGAGTATTTACTCCAGGGGTTATTGATGTCTACCAAGTCAGTCAAGAGGCGAGTGGCACCATTGGAGCACGTAGTGCATCCTGAAGGGCATGTCACGCAAGGGAAAAAGATCACGACGAGTGGCACCCTTGGAGAACATGGTGCATCCTGAAGGGCACGTCACGCAAGAAAAATGGAAAGAGACGAGTGGCACCCTTGGAGCACGTAGTGCATCCTGAAGGGCACATCGCGTAAGGAAATAGATTACGGCAAGTGGCACCCTTGGAGCACCTAGTGCGTCCTGAAGGGCACGTCTCGTTGTTTTGATAAATGAATGAACCTAGACAGCCTTAGGATGAACAATGTGATAAGAACTTAAAAAAAAATAAAAAAATTCCCTAATAATATGTCGCCCATCACGAAAATTAAGGTCTAGGTCTAAATCATGCTAGTAGTAAAATTTTATCCTTTTTATTTAAAAAAAAAATTGATATATAAACATATATGTATATATATATATATATATAACAAAATAAATAAAGAGTATGATCTTCGTTAAATCTTGTAACATGGAGGGAGTAAGAAATTTAATTTATTCAAAAATCTGTTGGAATAAAATTAAAAAAAGACAGGGAATTAATTGTTTTATTATTTTTGATATATTAATTAAATGAGAAAAGGGAAAAAAGGGTTAATTTCCACACCTGCCTTTTTGAGTTCTAACTAAAAAGGTTGAAAGAGGGAAAATCTAAAATATTAGGAAACTAGGAAAAGAGGTAAACATAAAAAGGGAAAAAGGGAACATAAGGGAAAAAGAGGAAAGTCAAACTTAGAAAATTATCTACCATTTAAGAGCTTTCTAATTTAAACTGAACTAGCAATTTAATAATGGGGAAAGCCATTAAAACCTGTAAGAGAATTTGGGGACACCTAGGAGTGATTCTAGGAGTAACTCTAGGTGGGTGAGGGAAATAAAGATAATTAATTGATTAAAGAAATTAATTTATGGAGGAATGAAGGGGATGGGTGACACTTGTATGGGGAGGAATTATTAGGAATTAAATTTTAAAAACTTAATTAAACGAGATTTTAGGAAAGTAAGGAAGCACAAAACTCTATATAATGAAGGGAGGAGATGGAGGTTGGGGGATCTTCTGTTTGCGTAACGTTACACTGCAGAAATATCTACTTGACTGACTTAACTTGTGGGGGTTGGGATACCCAGCTCAGTGAGGAGTGCTAGCTCAACCTTGCGAAGCAAGCTAGGAGATAGCGGAAATCTCTGGATAGTGTGTGTCTGGACCCTTTGCGGATTGGAGGGCTAAGGGGGAAGAAGAGTACCCCTAGCATTGGCTGGGAGGTACCAATGAAGTCTTGCATGTTAGCAAGCGGGAGTTGCACAGAGCGCGCGTGATGTCCACTCAGAGTGGGCGAATAGGCAACAATACGCTTTCTTCATTTTTTATGGTAAATTGTTTTAGAACTTATGCTTGAATTTCCATTTTTACTTGGGTAAGTGAACTGATTATCTAGATTGTTTTCTGAAATTTCCTTAGCCTAGCTCAATGATAGATTGATTCCCCTAGTTTCATTTCCCTGCACGTCTTGACCACCTTGCTGTGTTGATTGTGACCTTCATTGTTTTTTAGCCTTTGTCCCTAGCTCATCAGTCCTCGCATGAGCAGTCGGCCAGGAACCTGATCTACGGTCCTCACCTTAGCATTAAAAGACCTATGGCTCTCAATGCCCTGTTTTTCTGTGCGAGGATGATGAGAGAAGGATGAACCCGTTAGCCAACTACCCTTGATGTTTGTCCCTGGCTAATTGTTGATTCCGCCATATGGCAACGACCTCTGCATGTGGATTATCTGGTGTCCTGGTTGGTTTTCTCTATGCCTTGACTGATAGAACCCCTACAATCTTTCCATGACTTTTCCCATTGGATTCTAGCGTTTCTCTTACTGTTGTCTCCATTGTCTTAGTGTTATGGCAATGGAAAAACGAATTGATTCCCTGTCTGCATTTTTTTTATTTGGTGTTCTAGCAATGGAAATACGCAATGATTTATTTTCTGCATTTTTTTTTATTTGGTATTATGGCAATGGAAAAGAGAAATGATTTCATGTCTGCAATTTTTTATATTTGGTATTCTGGCAATGGAAGGACCAAATGATTTCATGTTTGCATTTTTATATATATTTGGTACTCTGGCAATGAGAAAATGAAATGAATTCATCTCTTCATTTTACATTTGGTATTCTGGCAATGGGAAAAACGATTGATTTCCTATATGCATTTTATATTGGTGTCCGAGAAATGAAAAACGTTTTTTGTATTCCTGTCTGCATGGTATTGGTATACTGGCAATGGAAAATGAATTCATTTCCCTGCCTGTGTTTTGCCAACGTTTTTCCCTTTTAAATGATGACGGAAAAATGAAGTTCCTTATGGTGCATTTTGGGCACATCATTTTTCATCTTTAAGTACAGATAGCATTGATTGTTTTTTTGGTGTGTCCCTGTACACATTTTTCCTTAAAACGTGTCTGATTTTTCCGTCTATATGTCCATTATTTTGATGTGTCCCTGTACACGTTTTTCCTGTAAAACATGACTAAGTTTCCTGCCATTACCCATTATTTTTCTCTAAAACGTTGCCTGAGTTGGCTGGAATTACCACAAATTATTTTTTTGCTTAAAACATTTGCCTGAGCTTGTTGTTTTCGCTCACGAATTTATCCCTTTCAATTCATAATTTACCTATTGTGAATGACCACGATTTTGGAATTAAAAAAACGGTTTGTGTGATGTTGAATTAGCCCACATTTTTAGCTTTTCAATTCATCAAATTACTTGTTGTGAATCGACCACTTTTTCCTTTAAAAACTAGTTTGTGTTTTGTTGTTGAAGTGCACACGTTTTTGCTTTTAAAGGTTGACATAGATTGCTATTGAAATGCCCATGGTTTTTGCCAAATAAATGTGACTGAGTTGTATTTATTTTATCACGATTGTTACCCAGATTTTATTACNACAATGAAATATTATTATTACCAAATACGAATTTCATTGATGTCACTTCATTCTTAATGTACAACCACTGGCTTGATGGCATCACGAATGTAATTCTGGCACTGAAATTTTAATTACTGACAAGTGTGAATTTATACTTCATTTACTGTTACATAGATTTCATTCATTTCTGTTACACCGATTTTATTACCATGACATGCCATTAAGGATGGCTATGTTTACTTCCTTAAGGACAACGTTTTTCCATCAAATTGTTGATTGAGTTTGTTGTAGTATGACCACAAGTTGATCCTTATGCGGTTGTATTGTCCTTCTTTCTTCGACAATTGAGTGTACCCAACGTTATCGCTGCAAAGATTAATTGCTACAACGATGTTGTTAGTCAAGCGGTTCCTTCTTTATGTGAATAGACAGTTAGATATTGATATAGTTACTATAGATAGACGACATGTGTAATTAATTGTTTACCAGTGTCATATTTAGCATTCTTCTTGATATAGCTAATGTGGTTATATATTGTTAAGTGATAGTTAGATTGTAATTTGGGACTATTTTACAATTGCCCATTTAGATTGTGATTAACGGTTAAATGAGATTAGTGAGTATTGCCCCAATTAGAGATTAAGCTTGCTAAATTAAGGCAATACCATATTATTTGTCAATGTCATATAATTTTGATTAAATGTTATACTTTCAAGGCAATACTGTAATAGTATAGTGAGTAAATGTTATATCTCTTTCAATCAAATCACTGTGTTATGATATTAAGTTTTAATGCCTAGCCTATGATATTTTCTCTACTGATGATTTAGTGGAATGGCCAGTTCTACCGGTTAAATGTTATATAGTAACAATTGTTAATGTCTTACACGTCATTCCCAACTATGATTTCATTAAGGATTAAATTGATGGTATGTTGATGACCCAACTATGATTTAGACTTGCTCACTTGATACACTTTTAATGTTTGTACTTGGTTTTGCAAACATTTAATGTGACTGGTTTGCTCACTGTAAGGGTTCTAGTTACTTGTGTAATTAATTTTGGGTGCGTGGGGTTGTTATGATGATTGTCCTTAGCTTAGTAGGCTTGGTCTGCTTGTGTCAGGAAGGATGTAGACACCTCCTTGTTCCTCAGAACAGTTGCCATCCTTGAGAGATTAAATGGTCAAAATCGATGGGAACCTGGGCTTGAGCATTGCTTATGTGTCCTGGAGGTCCTAACCATTGCAGGGTAGGACGGGCAGGTAGTCATTCTTATTCTTCGTCGTTTGAATGTCATACATTGCTTCCAGGTGCTTGATGTGCTTTTATGTTAGGTCGTTATGTTGTTGTGGTGTGAGTTGCATGCGTTGTGTTCGTCATTGTGTTGTGATGTTGAGTATAATGTCAGTATTACCTTCCTACACACAAAAAAAAAAAAAAAAATTGTACTTGTTATGTGAGGCTTGTTTTCATAATGAATAGGTTCATCACATGTGGTATCAGAGTGGGTTCAACCCTGCAAATATGGATCGCCAGGCTTTCCACTGCAGTAAACACGTGAGTATTAACCCTTGCGTTAAGTAAAAACCTTAACGTGTCCCCGTGGAGATCGTATTTAGAGGGCATCCTTGGCGGTCCACAACGCGCAATAGATAGTACCGATAGCATCCTCCTAGATCTCAAGAGAGATGATTTATAGCATCCATGAGTGTCACAGATAGTGGTGTCATCGAATCATAGTTGTAGAGCAAGGCATGTGCTTCACACTTCACATTTACAACCTCCAACATGAAGGTCCACATGGTGGTCTTTCCACTAAAGGGGAGCACTCTTTTATGGCGGAAGATGCTCCTGCCCCATTTGAACCTGGCCATCGATGATGTGTCATGGGAAATGTTCGAGGGACGGTTCCAGGAGAGGTATATTTCTAAGAAATTCGTTGAGTGTCAGTTCAACAAGTTCGATGCCTTGTGACGAGGCAGTCGCATGGTGCCCAAGTGCGAGGCCCATTTTGGAGCTGCTTTGATATGCTCTG
Source organism: Picea mariana (assembly GCA_032191745.1). Lineage (NCBI taxonomy): Eukaryota > Viridiplantae > Streptophyta > Pinopsida > Pinales > Pinaceae > Picea > Picea mariana. The sequence continues at coordinate 4,640 of JASDQU010254756.1, read as the reverse complement.
CACCAAGTTACCCAGAAACTTAAGGTCAAGAAGTTCAAGTTTGGCCTTATTGTTAGACTTCATCTTCGACTTTGGGTACCAGGAGTACTGGACCAAAGAAGGGGTGTTAGACGTGTAGGGAGCCACACTACCAGTGCGATTTCCCTATGGAGAGAACTAGAGCTTCTAGATCATATGGACCCTCTACCATGGGAGATATGGGAAAGGCCCATCAGATTCATGCAGCGGTGAATAAACACCAGGAAAAGCATCAGTCGACTGTGCTCGAGATGACAGGTACCATTGCTGACTAGACCCTTAGTATTTTGATAGATCTCGGTGCTACCAAGAGTTTCATTTCTTGTGCAACGCTAAAAAGGGATTAAGTTAAAGGTAGTCGAACGGGATGAGTTTAGCTTCGTAGAGATGGCTTCGGGAGCCAAACAGAAGGTTGGAGGAAGGGTTATGGGTTGTAACCTTAACCTGGGATATTTTGTCACGAGGGCCACCCTATACGTCACAATCTTAGGATCTTATGACGTCGTGATTGGTATAGATAGGTTGGAATCGCATGAGGCGATACTCAACTATAAGACGAAACGATTGAGCTTGGTTGATGATGAGGGACAGAGACATGTTATTATAGGTCGGAACCAGGGAGTCTCTCTAAGGTTCATCTCTTCCTTGCAACTTCGGAAGAGCATGTGCAAGGGGTGCAAGATTTATGCGATCCTTTTGTTAAATGAGAAGGGAATAGTGGAAGGTCTATAACACCTTTCGATGGTGAGAGAGTTTATGGAGGCATTTCCGGAGGAGTTACCTAGGATGCTGCCAGAGAGGGAATTGGAGTTTACTATAGACCTAAAACTAGGAATTGAACCGATAGCGAGAATTCTTTATCAGACATCGACCCCAGAATTACAAATGCAACTGAAAGAATTGCTGGACCTGGGACTGATACGTCCAAGTGTGCCACCATGGGGTGCGTCGATTATTTTCATATGAAAGAAGGATGGGTCATGGAGGGTCTGCATTTCCTACCGTCAATTGAACAAGGACACGATCAATAATCAGTATCCATTGCCGAGGATTGATGATCTGTTCAATCAAATGAAGGGCACGATGGTGTTCTCAAAGATCGACTTGCAATCAGGATACCACCAGTTATGGATTAAGGAAGATGACGTCCCTAAGACCACCTTTAAGACACGGTTTGGACATTACGAGTTTATTGTTTTACCATTTGGACTGACAAATGCCCCAGGGGTATTTATGAGTTTGATGAATGGGGTGTTCCGTGAGTAGTTGGACAAGTTCGTTCAAGTATTCATTGACAATATTTTGATCTACTCTTGGATGATGGAGGAACATGACAAGCACTTGCACTTGGTACTACAGTGTCTGCGAGAGCACAAACTGTATGGGAAGTTGTCGAAATGCTCTTTTTATCAATCGAAGATTCACTACTTAGGGCATGTCATCTCTGGCAAAGGCATCGTCATGGATCCAGCCAAGGTCAAGGCTATTATGGAATGGCCTGTGTCGACGAATGTCCTGAAAGTGTATAGCTTCATGGGTTTAGCAAGATACTATCAATGGTTTGTTGAGGGGTTTTCGAAGATAGAAAATCTGATCATGGAATTGCAGAAGAAAAACAGGAAGTTTGTTTGGACCAAGAAATGCACGAAAGAATTTTGGAGGCTCAAGGAGTTGTTGAAAACAACACCGATACTAAAGGTCCCGGACATGGACATGGACTTATTGGTATGCACTGATGTATCCAAGGAAGGCTTAGGCAGATTCTTGATACAAGATGGACGTGTGATCACTTACATCTCGAGGAAACTGAGAAGGCATGAGGAGAACTACGCGATGCATGATTTGGAGTTGTTAGCCATCGTGTATGCCTTGAAGGTTTGGAGACAGTACTTTGTTGGAAAAAATTTTGAACTAAAGACTAACCACTTTGGAATACAACACATATTTATGCAAAGCGACCTGAACGCACGACAACGGTGTTGGTTGGAATTTCTTAGCGAGTACGACTTCAAGATTACTTACATAAAAGGAACAATAAACTGAGAAGCAGACGCATTGAGTCGGAGATTGCGCATCTTTTTGGTGCTGCCTCTTTAGATGAATCTACGTGAAAATATTCTAACCTTACAGCGTGACGATGACTGGTACAAAGAGATTGAGGGTTTTATCGGACAAAACACAATGATGGTACCACGATTTGAAGGATTTTCATTTGATAGAGATGGTTTATTGACGTTTAAAAATCAGATCTATGTACTACCGAACGACGAGTTGAGGATGTTGATCATGAGCAAGGCTCATAGAGTAGTTTACATGGCTCACCCAGGAGTCACGAAGATGAGGGCAGACCTTAAACCCTTATTCTTCTAGAAGGGAATGAAGGCAGACATAGTCAACTATGTGGCCAGATGTCTAGAATGTTAGTAGGTAAAGGCTAAACATAGACATGCAGTAGGATTAATACAACCACATGCTATTCCAGAATCGAAATGGGAGGTTATTTTGATGGATTTTATTATTGGATTGCCACTGACGGCAATGAGACATGACTCTATTTTCGTAGTAGTAGACACTCTGACGAAGAGTGCTCACTTTAATCCTATTCGTACGACGTATCAGGCACCTGACATAGCTAGAGTTTTTATCAGTGAGATTGTGAGGATGCATAGCATGCCTAAGAGGATTATATCTGATTGAGGATCATTGTTTACTGGACGATTTTGGATGAGTTTCCAAGAGGCCTTGGGAACCCAACTTAACTTCAGTACTGCGTATCACCCGAAGACTGATGGATAGACCGAATGAACAAACCAAACGTTGGAAGACATGTTGCACATGTATGTAATGGACCAACAAAAGCATTGGGAAGAATTCTTGGCACTAGTGGAACTCGTTTATAACAACAGTTACTCGAGCACCATTAAGATGGTACCTTTCGAGTTTCTTTATGGGGGACTGTGTCATGCACCTTTGACTTGGGATCAGCTTGCAAATAGGATCCAGGAGGGACCAGAAGCGATCCAAGAATTGGAAGATTAAATGAGAACTTTAAGACAAAGGATCAAGAAGCACAGGATTGACAGAAGAGTTACGATGATGCACATCGTGTCGACGATAGTTACGTTGTGGCGATTGAGTGTTTTTTGGCTAAAACCGCATAAGATTTCGATCTAGTTTGGAAAAAAGGGGCTAAACTATATCCTAAGGTCATGGGATCCTATGATATTTTGGAAAAGAGAGGCCTGTGGACTGATGACTAGCCTTGCTTGATTCTTGAGGCATATGCATGATGTATTTCACGTCTCTGTTGAGACTTTATGATTAGTGATCCTTCACATGATTTGACTTGAGCACCTTGCGGGTGTCAGACAAGGGTCCGCTCATGGCTGAGCCAATCTACATCTTGGATCATCGCATTTGACAGCTATGACATCGAACAATAGATCAGGTCAAGGTCCAGTGGGACAACTATAGTCTGCACTCGACGACCTAGGAGGACACATATGATATGTGCCAGCAGTTTCCATTTTTGTTTGGTAGATAGACTTATGATACTGTGATACACTTATTTGGCATTTTTACTATGAAACTTCAGGACGAAGTTTAGACCAAGAGGGGGTGTATGTAACATCCCTCTCTGGCGCAATGAGCGAACTTATTCTTAGAGGACACTTGCTCGTAAGTGATCCAGATTATTATGCTATTAAAACATTTGATTTTGATTATGAAGCATTATGGGTTGATGCCATGGTTTAACTGCATTGACATAGACAGGTGCTATTGACTCGATTTTACTGAGTGTGTAGGATTTTGGACCTCGAGGATGCAAAGGCATCAATTGAACCCCTTGGACTATGGATCGAGTCAGGGAGTGTACCATTGGGGTTTGATTGTTTTACTATGATATTAGTGCATCTGATTAGATGATATGATATGGATATGTTCTGACATGATTTGTTGATAATCTAGGCTGACGATAGCTTACCGACCAGACTCACATGTGGAGTAAAGGGGTCACGTACAACTACCAGAGATGTGGAGGGAGAGGTGTGGACAACAACCCTGCCACAACCTACTAGCACTCCCACCGTGGCTCGAACTATAGGTTAACGTTTACCTAGTTCAAGAGGACCGACGATGCTGTGAGGGTAGACTGCGACAATCTCTCACAATGATTCTAAGGACCGCACAATAAGGCAGGGGGATTATTCCTTAGAGGCCCTTAGTCTCCCACAAGTTCACCTAGCAGAGTATTGACTCCAGGGGTTATTGATGTCTACTAAGTCAGTCAAGAGGTGAGTGGCACCCTTGGAGCATGTAGTGCGTCCTGAAGGGTACGTCGCACAAGGGAAAAAAATTATGGTGAGTGGAACCCTTGGAGCACATGGTGCATACTGAAGGGCACCTCACACAAGAAAAATGGAAAGAGGCGAGTGGCACCCTTGGAGCACATAGTGCGTCCTGAAGGGCATGTTGCGCAAGGAAACAGATTACGACAAGTGGCACCCTTGGAGCACCTAGTGCGTCCTGAAGGGCACGTTGCATTGTTTTGATAAATGAATGAACCTAGACGGCCTTAGGATGAACAATGTGATATGAACTTAAAAAAAAAAACATTTTCC
>JASDQU010254754.1:0-10639 GCA_032191745.1 Picea mariana | reverse complement strand
TTTGACTACTTTGACCTTTTGGGGCTTTTAGATGACATATGAGGGTCCTCCAACTTCGTAAAGCCATAACTCTCAAACCGTGAGGAGTCTAGTGACATTCCACATACCCCCAGAAATGGAATGACATGTAATATCCATCTAGAATAGTGTTACCTTCAAATATAGAAAAAATCATTCCTTTATCCATCAAACAAACTTGGGTCCATTACTCAAACCTGGGTTCTCCAACTTCACATGGTCATAATTATCTAACCGTGAGGAGTTATGTGATGTTATAAATACCACCGGAAATGGCATGACAATCACTATCCATTTAGGATAGTTTCCCTGACAATTTCACTATCTGTCATCTCATTATTCCATAATTAAGCATGGGTTCTCTTACTCCGCAAAACATCTTCCCGTGAGGGATTTCACCATAAGGGGACCAGTTTAGAGTTCATCCATATTTACTTCTTATCAACCATGACAAAAAAATAATGAGTCATATTTAAATCAAACAATATTGGGTCCATTACCCAAACCTTTGTGCTACAGGACTTTCTTCAAGGGTTGACATCAATCACAACCAACCTTAATCAACAATCTCCTCATTTGGCATTGATGGAAACACTCTAATGCAATACTGAAATCATATCACTCATGCTCCCCCTGGAACCATGCTTTTGTCCTCTGCATCTAATAAATCTACCTCTGTCATCTACATCTGATAGATCTCTCCCCCTTTCTCATCAATGGAAAATGTATCTTTCCATCCGGGGATGCTCCCCCTGACTGAACTCTCCTCTTATGGTGCTTCCTCATGAACATCTAAGACATATAAGATATGCATTCAAAAAACATTCATTTTGGAGTAGAAATAACTCCAAGTCTTTGACGAAGATATTTAAAGGCTTCCTGTGGAAGTGGTTTTGTAAATATGTCTGCCACTTGTTCTTTTGTGCCCACATACTCAACTCTGATGTTCTTTTCTGCGACCTGTTCCCATAGAAACCGATACTTGATTGGAATGTGCTTTGTCTTGGAGTGAATCACTAGGTTTTTTGAGATACTGATGGCACTTGTATTATCACAATATATTGGAATGGCCTCATCATACTCAACCTGTATATCTGTCAAAGTTTGTTTCATCCAAAGAACCTGTGTACGACATGTTGTTGTTGCAATATACTATGCCTCGGCTATAGAGAGAGATACTGATGATTATTTCTTGCTTAGCCATGATACCAAATACTCACCTAAGTAGAAAGTTGCTCCATTGGTGCTTCGTTGGTCATCAATACAACCTACCCAATATGCATCTATGTAGGCAATAAGTGATAGATCTTTTCATTTTGGATACCATAATCCAAACTCTTTTGTTCCTTTGAGATATCTGAAGATCCTCTTTACTGCTAATACATGTGATTCATTTGGTGTTGCTTGAAATCATGCCACCTGTCCAGCTGCCTACATTACATATGTTCTAGATGTTGTCACATATAGTAGGCTATCAATCATTGACCTATATTGCCTCTGATCTTACAACTTACAACTGGTTTGCATGGGAGTGATAACTGGTTTGCAATCTTCCATCCCGAACCTCTTTAGCATTTCTATAATATACTTGGTTTGAGAAATAAAAATTCCTTGGTTGCTTCGACATATCTGATGTCCCGAAAATAAGGATAGTTCTCCAAGTAACGACATTTCAAATTCATTATGCATGTCCTTTGCAAATTTATGGCTTAACCTATCATCATCACTACCAAAAATAATATCATCAACATAAAATTCAATTAATAAAATATTACCTTGACTTACCTTGATGTAGAGGTTGTTGTTTGCACTTCCTTTTCTGAACCCTACTTGTTGTAGATACTTATTAGTCTGGAGTACCATGCTCTAGGAGCTTGTTTTAGGCCATACAAGGCCTTCTTTAATTTACACACACAGTCTTTGTTCTCTGACAACCGAAATCCTTCTGGTTGTTCAATGTAGACTTTTTCTTCAAGTTCCCCATTCAGAAAATCTGATTTTACATCCATCTGATATATTTTAACATTTTTGGAGCATGCATTAGTTAAAATAAAACGGATTGCTTCCATTCTAGAAACTGGGGAAAATGTCTCTTCAAAGTCGATTCCTTCAATCTGTGCATATCCTTTACATACCAATATAGATTTGTTCCTTGTAACCTGTCCATCTTCATTCAATTTATTCCTAAAAACCCATTTTGTGTCGATCACATTCTTATTCTTTGGTCTTGGAATCAATTCCCAAGTGTCATTTTTATCTATTTGATCCAATTCTTCATCCATGGCCTTATATCAAAATTCATCCTTGTTGGCTTCTTCAAAATAGTTTGGTTCAATTGTAGATAAGAGTGCTAGGTGTTTTTTTTTGGTGAATGGATTTTTCCTCTAGTCTCAACTCCTGCATCCTTGTTTCCAATAATATGATCTGAAGGATGATTTTTTTGTACTCGTTTGCTAGGTGTCTTTGGAGATACTTGTTGAACTTGCTCTTCTTCTTCTGTTGGATTCTCTTCATCTTCATCTTTCTCTTCTACTTCTTTTTCATCTTCTTCTTTGAAAAGTTGTTCCATTGATTTGTTTTGTTCTTCCTTTGATTTTGGTCTGTCTGTTTCATCAATTGTTACATTGATTCTTTCCACAACTTTGTTTAATCTTAGATTGTAACACTTGTATGCTTTCCTTGTACTTGAGTAACCAACAAGTATTCCTTTGTCCACACGAGAGTCAAACTTTCCCATTCTTCCATCTTCTCTTTTGACGTAGCATTTGCTTCCAAAAACTCTGAAGTGCTTCACATTTGTTGGTCTTCCTTTCCATAGCTTGTAGGGAGTTTTATCAGTGTTGTTTCTGAGTATTACTCTGTTTTGAATGTGAACTGTTGTATGCACTACCTGTGTCCAAAAAATATTTGTCAACTTTGAATCTATTATCATTGTTCGAGCCATTTCTTGTACTTTCTTTCAACAACTCCATTCTGTTGAGGTGTCCTAGCGATGAAGAATTGCCTTTTTATTCCATGATTGCTGTAGTAGTCCATAAATTCCTTTGAGGTGAATTCTCCTCCATTATCTGATATTAAGCATTTGATTCTTGAATCCATCTCATTTTCAACCATTTCCTTGTAGATCTTGAAATTTTCAATAGCTTATGACTTGTTCTTGAGAAAGAAAACTGCACTCATTCTTGTATAATCATCAACTAATAACATAAAGTATCTCTCACCTTCTAAGCCTTTTGTTGTAGTTGTTCCAACTAGATCAGTATGCAAAATTTCCAGTGGTTTTGTTGTTGAATATTCCTTTGATTTGAACCTAGTCTTTGTTTTCTTTCCTTGTTGGCAATGCTTGCATAAAGTATTGGTTGATTTTGTGATCTGTGACATTTCTCTGACTCTTCTCTTTTGTTGTATTTGACAAGATTATCAAAATGCATGTGACCCATTCTTCTGTGACATAGACAACTTTCATCTTCCTTTCCTAGAAACACTTTTCATTTCCAATTTTGCTTAACACATATATATTGCTTGAATTTCTTGCAGCTGTAGCGACCAATTTCCCTGAACCTTCTTTTCTTATCTCACACTTTTGTGAATCGAAAGTAAATTTATGAACTTGGTAACACATTTGACTCACACTTAAAAAATTATGTTTCATATCTTCTACTAGTAGAACATTTTCTGACTTTTCATTCTTGTTCCCAATTTGAACTATGCCTTTTCCAATGATTTTGGTTGAATCATCATTTCTTAAGGAGACTAATCCATCTCTTTCATTTCGTAATGTAAGAAATTAGTCTCTATCCCCTATCATGTGTTTTGAATATCCACTGTCAACATACCAACCACGTTTCTTCTGTTTATCTTGTAGAGCGACTGTGCATTCTTCATTTCTATACTGATCTTGCTTTCTTATCCATGTTGTTTTTTGAGGTTCTTGTTTGTGACTTTGTTGAGGTTCTTTAGGAGGGACTATCATTCTGCAATTTTTGGCCATGTGTTGAAAATTGTTACATTTGTAACATTCCAACTCAGTGCTCAAATATTCAAACCTGTTGTAACTTCTTATCTGTGTTTCACTAGGTCTTCTTGAATAAACCCTTTGTGTATGGATCTCAAAGTAGTTATTGTTCATGTTGCTAGCTCTGCAATTTACATCTTTATGTAAAAAATTATTACATACATAACATAAACCAAAAAATATAGTTTGATACCTGGTAGTTGAATATCTTCTAAAAGGAGGTGCTCTTATGAATCTTTCTTCTTCTTGAGGCTTGTCTATCTGTTGTTGATTCTGAAATTTGAATCTTCTCGGTCGAGGAGTGTCCCTGTAATATTCCTTGTATATCTTTTTATCCCCTTTGATTGTTTCTGCATAGAATTTTGGATTTGTTTCTTGCTCTGTTGTTTTGGAGCTTGATCCATTTTCTGTCTGATTGTATCCAAGTTTGGACTTGTCAAGATGAGATTTTTTACTATTGATAATGTCATCCAGAAATTTTGAGCTATTCTGCATATTTTTCTTTTGAATATCCTTTATTAGTGTGACAATCTCTGCGTCTAGGTTTCCAATGATCCTGTCCTTTCCTTCTAGCTCTTCTTTGAGTGCTTCTTCAATTCTTTTATATTCTTCTATTTTAACCTTCGATTTTGTGATCATTTGTTCTAGTTCTTGACTATCTTTTTTCTTATCTAGTTCTGCTTGTAGTTTCTTGTTTTTCTTCTTTTCTCTTCTGATAAATTCTATGGCACTCATTAATTATTCTCAGAAGTCAACTTTTGCCTCTTCAATTTATTCTTCATATGCTTCTTCATATTCTTCTTTGTAGTCTTCTTTATCAAAGTCTTATACTGCCATGAATAGAACTCTCATTATTTCACTGTCACTGACTTCATCTTCATCTGATGATGAGATGTCTTCTTTGGCATAAAAGATTTTCCTGAAAACATTCTTTGTAGTTATTTTAGCTTTATATGTTTATTTTCCTTTTGAGTAACCTTCATCATTTCTCTTTTTCTTATGAGGACATTTGTTAGAAAAATTACCAATACCATCACAATTAAAACAAATTAAAGGAAGCTCACCTCTATACCTACCGTTGGTTCCCTTGTTCAGGATTTTGACGAAGTTGGTCACTCCTTCATCATCATCTGAGATGTCACTGCTGCTGCTATATTCTTCTTGTTCCTTTTTTCTTTTTCTTTGATATTTTGGATGCTTTGAAGACTCCTTCTTTTACATCTAGATTTTCATGTTCAGTTCTCATCTCATATGCTGTGAAGATTCCATGTAGTTCATCCATGCTTATTAATTTTAGATCTGATCTTTCTTCTAGTGCTGATATCTTAGGGTTGAATCTCATAGGAAGAGATCTTAGTGCCTTTTGAACAATTATAGATTCTTCGATTTCTTCTCCCAATCCTATGATTTCATTCACTGTTTTATCGACTCATAAGAAGTAGGCTGCGATATCTTCATCTTCCTTCATTTTTAGTTGTTCGAACTAACCTCTGTAAGTTTGAAGCTTTGCTTCTTTGACTTTTGAATCCCCTTCATAAATATTTCGAATATTTTCCCAAATCTCTTTAGCAGATTTACAATGTGCAACTTTGGTGAATACCATATCACTGAGACCATTCAAAAGTGAATTTTTGGCATTGGAATTATTCTCAATGAGTTTCACTGCTTTGTCATTTGTTGCTGGAACTGTTGGTGTTGTGTATCCATCTACAATTGATTGCAAAACTTGAAATCCATGTGGCTGTATATATGTCTTAATCCTTATACTCCAAAAAGAATACTTCTATCCATCAAACTATGGTATTCCATTTTTATACGAGTTGGTACTCTCCATGATCTACCTTTCAGGGGTTAAACTAATTTTTGAAGAAACCTACTATGATACTAATTGTTGGATTACTGAGAGGGGGGGTGAATCAGTAATAGCGTAATTATAATCATTTTTCTTCAAATATTGTATCAGTGTAGAATTATTATCCAATAATGAGCAGTAAGAAATAAACAATCACACACATACACAATACACCAATGTTTTATGTGGAAACCCAAATCGGGAGAAAACCACATAATGATTTTTCTTATATGTATTGAAGAATTACATTCATTGGAAGCACCAACTTCCTTTGTTTTCCAACTGCAACTGGAAGGAGACTCCAACCCCCTAGTTTCTCAGGATACAAACTGAAGGAAGCTCCAACTCCCCAATTCTTTGGCTACAACTAGAAGGAGGCTAAACCCCCTATGTTCTTCGGCTACAACCGGAAGGTGGCTACAACCACCTGTCCTTGCCCTGTACTACCACCCTGAAGTAGAAGTAGAATAATGGAACCACTATCACACTATCACTATGAGATATACCGCTGTAAACTTGTACCAATAAATATGAACCATGCATCAACCATGCATTAACATGTACCTCAATCTGTACCATAAACAAGTGCATCAACCATGCACCAACCTCAACCAAAATCCCTCATCGATTTCATCATCAAAATTTGATTTCTAGCTCTGTAATATACATGGTGTATATGATCACATTCCTGCAAACCTTCCTTAACTTTAACAACAAGAGACTATCATTTTGATCAAACTTTTCTTCAGTCCCACATGTCTAGTTTTGGATTAGTCAACAATCCTAACTTTAAGTAATCATAACTTTGAACATGTAATGTATAAAGATATGAAACTGATACAAAATGTTATTCAGTGCATTTTATGCTATTCCTCCAAGTGTCACTACTTGGAACCTCTCAGAAAAATGAGTAATATAAAAAATGACATACCTTGCTGAATTCTGGCTTATTCTAGAGAGAGACCTTGTAGAGCATTCCCCACATGAAATATGCATTGAATTGATATTAAAATGTTACAAAGCATAATAAAGATTGTACCCTAAAAAACACATTTGGTATCACTGAATTTGAATCTGTTATGAAGAAGTTATGACGTTTTTACCCGAAACACCTGTTTTGACTAGTTTCGAGACCAACCACAAACCCTATTTTCCACANTTTCAAGGTTTGAATCATTATATAAAAAATTTATAGAGAAAATGGTGAGATGACCTATAAATAACATACCTTAGAAAGTATTGTCAAAAGAATTTATCCTTCCTTGCATTTCAGCCTTCTTTTCTTTGCCTTCCATCAAAATTTAGGCTTAGATATCCTTGGTTACCTCATACACCTATAGATATTCAATATGCTCAAGTGTGATTAAAATGAGAGAGATTTTCCTCTTATTTATACTCTCCAAGTAGCTTCCTTAAAAGCATCTTCTAGGTCACTTGGCCCACTTTCCTTATTTTAGGGTTAACCCACTTCTAATTTCTCCATTAAATTTATTATTGAGATAATTTATTTTGTATTCAATTTGAATTATAATACACTCATCACTTCACTTTATTATTTACGTTTTAAAATCTCTTAAACCACTTTGACTACTTTGACCTTTTGGGGCTTCTAGATGACATATGAGGGTCCTCCAACTTTGTACGGCCATAAATCTCAAACCGTGAGGAGTTATGTAACATTCCAAATACCACTAGAAATATAATGACATGTAATATCCATCTAGAATAGTTTTACCTTCAAATATATAAAAAATCATACCGTTATCCATAAAAAAAAAACTTGGGTCCATTACCCAAACCTGGGTTCTTGAACTTCACATGGTCATAACTCTCTAACCGTGAGGAGTTATGTAACGTTATACATAACACTAGAAATGGAATGACAAGAAATATCCATCTAGGATAGTTTCCCGGACAAATTCATTGCCCTTCATCTCATTATTCCACAATTAAGCATGGGTTCTTTTACTCCACAAAGCATCTTCCCATAAGGGCTTTCACCATAAGGGGACCAGTTTGGAGTTCATCCATATTTACTTCTTATCAACCATGAAAAAACAATAATGAGTCATATTTACATCAAACAATCTTTGTTCCATTGCCCAAAACTTTGTTCTAAGGGGCTTTTTTCAAGGGTTGACATCAATGACAACCAACCTTAATCAACACATTAAAGGAGTTTCACATGCTTTTTTTATATATTAGAATCAAACAAAGAAGATAGTTGCATTCTTTCTTTTGGTTAGTGTAATAGATTTCATTTATAAAATTGCATTTGGGAATTGAGTGTTTTTGTTAAAGGAAGTTGAACCTCTTCTCCATCATGTATGTCAGATTCATTGAAAAAAATGATTTTCATATCACTATTTTTCATTCTTTTGGAGTCAAGTCTAAAACATCATAAGTTTCACTTTCACACCCTTGAGTAAACAAAAACCCTAAAATGAAGTTCTTATAAAATTGATTAGACACTTTTATATTATCTGATAGGAAACCTACAAATTAGCTTAAAGTGTAGGGATTTGGAATAGGTTGTGTGAATAACTTTCCAAATCCATCCGACAAATGTAGAATCTTGTGTTAAGGAGTAGTAAATACAATTTTTCATATAAGAATAGCCCGGATCCCCCTCTCACATATGGGTTAAACATGAGGTCACGTGTCGGAGAGTAGCAGAGATTTACCCTCCAAATCTTAACCCACATAGCGGAAAGATCATATATTAGGGGTTCTTCCTGAGAAACAACTGGTTTCATTTGGTATGAGGTATTCCTGAATATTGAATCCAATCGGGGTCCTTAGTAGTATTCCATTCCACTTGTCTTCATTTCTTTTGAAAAATTTTAGACTTGTTATCCTGCGCATACATTCAATCCCAATTGTCAACTATACCCGTCGGGAGGCTAACTGTGAGTTGGTAACCTTAGTGGCCTATATATTTAGGATTGATACACAAGGTGACGGTTAAGGGGAGTCTTCATTGTACCTGGGTCAGACGTTGGCCAAACTCACTTGAGCTCCTTGGAGGGTAAACCCACAGGTAAACCTGTGTCGGAAATCGCACCAAGGCGTAAGTTTGTTAATAAGGTCACCAATGTAACTGAGCCATCTATCCCAAAACCTTCCTATATTGATCTCGCAATCTTTGATTTCATCACCAACTAGTGCTTTCATTAGGGGGAGGTTTGTTTGATTGTGTGCTTCTTATATTTGCAGTGTGTGTTGTTTGTTTTCCCTAGTGAACCTTAGGTTGAGTCAATGTCAAAGGAGTCAGTTCCTGGGCATACCAATGAAGGAAACTCTTTTCTTGGGGAACCTTTCACCTTTCCTTCTTTTGGAAATGTTGGTCCTCTATGCATTGCACACAGATTCTTTCAAGACTCACCCCATCAACTAGTGACATTAAGGTTGATAAAAATAATAGAATCGTCAATTTTCCTTGTATGTTATGCGAAGGTGATCATCACTCTCACCTTTTCCCTCATATGGAGGAGGATTATTATCTTTTGGAAAATCTTCAACTTCCAATTGGCTATCATAAGGTCTCTCCCAACGCGTTGTTAGTTGATAGACTGGTCAATCCAATTCCATCCCCTCTCAGTCTAGTTGATCAGGTGGTCAATATGGCTTCATCCTTAGTTGAGCCAGCAACCCAAGTACATGATCTAGTTCCATCATCGTTCTTCCCCACTCTTCATCTAAATACTGAACCCAAAGTGGTCGATCCAAGTCCATCATTGAGTGATCCCACTCCTTCCTTAAAGAGTGTAGCCCAAGTGGTCACTCTGAGTCCATCATCAGTCGATCCTACTCCTCATTCAAAGAGTGAGGATGTCTCTCATGTCTACCTCATTAATATTGATTCACCTGGACAAGGGGCACTTTGCCCATCCTGATGGTACCCCCTTCAAGCAATCAGATGATTTATATTGATTGGAATCATTTTACAGAACCACTTCTTCCTTCTTATGTTCCTTTCCAAATCACCGTCCAGGTTTATGGTATGAATATTCCTAACACTAAAATAGATGAAGGTGCTTATATTAGTATCTTATCCATGAATGATTGAAAATCTTTTGGTTCCCCGTAGCTTGCACCCATGACTTGGAATCTATTGAACTTTGAGAGAAGAGATAGTCAACCTTTAGGGATCCTTCCTTAGTTTCCAGTTACTTTGGAAGGAAAAATGGTCTATATCAATGTGATGGTAGTTCATGACCCCTTGAAATTTAACTTGCTCCTCGAGAAAGACTATGTCTATGTTTTGAGAGCTTTCTTGTCCACTCTCTTTCTAGTGATATGTTTCCCTCACAATGGAAACATAGTAATTATTGACCAACTTTCATTCATTGACCCTTAGCTTATGTTCAAAAACCTGCTGTTAGGACCATATATTGTACCCTTTTTTCCCATATTTTTTGCCATGGTTATACCCTTCATCACCTATATTTAGACTTATATTATCATTCCACTTGATCATTCCAAGGTACATAACGTCCTTTCTCATTACTACATGTTTAATTTGTTTTTCATGATATGTTACATTACTTTTTGTCTTAACCATTGATTAGAAGTGCATAAGTGTCTATATCTGCAGAATAGTATTCAAGACCGATGCTGAAACACAGAACTGTCCAAGTTGATGCTGAAACACGGAAGCTCCTACACAGTCCGAGGATGCACATGCCGAAACACGGAACTGCCTACACAGTCCGAGGATGCATATGCCGAAACATGAGGCAGCTACATGGTTC
>JASDQU010254752.1:2476-13482 GCA_032191745.1 Picea mariana | reverse complement strand
AAGAAAAGCTTTGAAACTATCCTAGATTGTGATCATATGGGCATGTCTGGGCCCGTTACAAAACCTTTAAACTTCCCTAGTGATTTAATCTAAGAAAGTAAATTTCAACACTATCCTATCTTTGTAGCATGTGGGCATGTATGGGCCTGTTACAATCTTAAGATGTGTTTGAAAAATAAAATAAGAGGAGTCCTAAAGGGGTTGTTGTCCTCTCCTAAAGGTTTTAGTCTTTATAAGGGAGATGAAATTGTTCAGCAATCTTTTTCTGATTCTCAAGGTCGCTTGGAAGTGCGAGAGAAGAGCATACTAAGCAATTTTTATCCAACTTCTGGTCCCAATGCAAGTTTGGTGTGATTACAAATGATTCCAACTTATATATTTAGTCAAAACAAGCCACCCATGTGGAAAAATGAAAGCAAAAGAGGAAATAATGATTTTAAACCCCCTAAGTGCCTATGTGTTTTGACTAATCCCTTTATATGAAGAGGGAACTAAGTGTGGTGCAAATTACAATATGCATGAAATCACTTTTAAGAAGGCTAGGGGCCTTTCCCAAATAAAAAAAAACCTTACAATGTGTATTCTTTTGCATAGGTGTGTGGGTCTCAGAGTAGACAGAGGCACACTGAGCGCCTATGTGTAGATCAAAATAGGCTTTTGGGTGCAGGTGCGCAGAACAACACTGTGATTTTGACGCACATGCGCACAATGCACGACTGTGGGCCAATAAACCCATGCACAATTGACACACAACTATGAAGAAAATTCCAGATGGAATTCTCTCAATCCAGCTTTGAATTGGATGTTTTGCAGGTTGGTTTGGGTCGGTGAAGGTACCTGCAGGTTAAATAAACCAAAAGAAGAGCTATAAAAACCCAAATGGGGTAGGAAATTGATACCTTTCCCCAATGGAGTTGTCAATCTGTTGTGCCTCTTTTGTCACCTAAATGAGCAAAACAGAGGTGCTTACAAGCTTAGTTGGGTTAGCTAAGAAAGGCAGTTGTAAAGGAAAGGGTTAGAGAAATAAATATAAAAGAATAAACTAAGAATTAAACTAAGAAATAAAAGAACAACTAAACTATTGAGCATAAGGACATAAGAACAAAAAACCAATAAGACTCATGTCACCAATGGCAAGGATTATATTAGTGAAAGAAAACACCAAGAAGACAGAGGACTATGGGTCCCTTCTTCCTCCAAGGGAGGGCTCTTGGACCCCCAGAACTAAGCTCTTCTTACAACTTTGAATGAAATGGTGAAAGAATCCAAAGCTAATCCACTCAAGAGGTGAGATGAATTACCCAATGTAATGGTGCTGGTATACTCTTGATGAGAATAGAGGATTCCTCAAGAGAATAGCAGCAGCATAAATTTTCTAATGAATTCCTTGAAAATGAAGTGCACCCATGGCCTTGTTTTATAACACCTCTTTGAGGTATTGCGCAACCAACTTGTAGTGTCAAAAGATGTTATTTAGGGCATTTTTATGTCTTTGACCAGACACCCAGTCAGATTCAATCAAGATTTGGGTGTCAAATCAACTTGGAAGCTAAACCAGAAGTGGGTGGGAGGTCAACCAATCTCATAAATGTGTTGTTCTCAGATGTGCACAGCTTTTAGTGACCATAGTCGCGCATCGTGCGCATGTGTTCTTTTCCTACATTTCTGGATAGCGCATGTGAGCGCGCACCCTGTGTAGTCATAACACACTTTAATTTTATCACTGGTTGTATAGTTTTGGACCTTTTGGAAATGATTTTGTGGTAATTTTGGTCCATGGGTGACCTCATAACTATTTGACGATGCTATATTTTGTAACAATTCGCAGATGAAATTTCAGTGATAACAGGCATAAAAGAACAAGTGGCATATATCTTTACAAAACCGCTTCCATGAAAAGACTTTGAGTATCTTCGCCAGAGACTCGAAGTAGTTTCTACTCCAAAATGAATGCTTTTGAATGCTTATCTTATATGTCTTAGATTTACACGAGGAAACACCATAAAGAGGACAGTTTAGGTTGGGAGATCAGTTTTAGGGACAATTCAGTTAGGGGGAGCAACCCGAGATGGAAATATAGCTTTTCCATTGATGACAAAGGGGGAGACATTTATCATATGCATAGCATAGAGACATGGTTCCATGGGGAGCGACAGTCATAGGGGGATCATGAGTGACATGAATTCAGTATTGCATCAAAGTGTTGTGATAAATTCCAAAAGGTTATATTTTTTATTAACTGGGTTGGTTGTCATTGATGTCAACCCTTGAAGAAAGTGTTCTAGCGAATTCCAATAGCACAAAGGTTTGGGTAATGGACCCAAGATTGTTTGATGTATAATGGTATGAGTTTTAATATATTTTAAGGTAATACTATTATAGATGGATAGTACATGTAATTCCATTTCCGGTGGTATGTGGAATGTCGCATAACTCCTCACRGTTAGAGATTTATGGCCATGGGAAGTTGGAGTTTGGGCAATGAACCCAAGTTTGTTTGATGTATAATGATATGCATTTTAATATATTTGAAGGTAAGACTATTATATATGGATATTACATGCCATGCCATTTCCGTTGGTAGGTGGAACATCACATAACTCCTCATGGTTAGATAGTTATGGCCATGTTAAGTTCGAGAACCCTCATGAGTCATCTAGAAGCCCCAAAAGTTCAAAGTAGGCAAAGTGGTTGCAAAGAAGAAATTATTTAAATAATAAAGTGAAGTGATGAGTGTACTATAAGTCAAATTGTATACAAAAGGAATTTTTTAAATAATCAAGTTAATGGAGAAATTACTAAGTGGACAAGTGGTTAAAAGTGGGTTATGATGGTTAAAAGATAACCCCTTGAGGAAGCTACATGAAAGTATAAATAAGAGGAAATGATCTCTCATTTTAAACAAACTTGAGAATATTGAATATCTACAAGTGACTGAGGTAAGTAAATGATATCTAAGCTGAATTTCAGAGGGAAGGTGAAGTAAAAAAGGCTGAAATTCAAGGGAGGATAAATTATTTTGATGATGCTTTATAAGGTATGTTATTTACAGGTCATATCACCATTTTCGCAATTACGTTGTTTCTAGAATGATTCATACCATGAAATTGGGAGGTCGTTGGAAAACATATCCAAGTATCTATGATAAAAAATTTATCTTGTGGGTCGTTGTATTTTTGGAGTTACACTCCGTGGAAAATAGGGTTTGTCGCCAATCCTGAAACTAGTCTAAAACATGTGTTTCAGGTAAAAATGTCGTAACGTCTTCATAACAGATCCAAATTCAGTAAGAAAAAATGTATTGGTTATAGTACAGTCTTTAGTATTCTTTATACCATTTTCAGATCCATACAACAAATATTCCATGCGGGGAACACTCTACAAATTCTCTCTCTAGAATAAGCCAAAATTCAACAAGGTATGCCATTTTTTCTATAACTCCTTTTCTGAGAAGTTCCAAGTAGTGAAACCTGGAGGAATTACATAAAAGTAACTGAATAACATTGTGTACCATTTTCAGATCTTTAATCATTACAGGTACATAGTTATGTTTATTTCAAGTTAGGGTTGTTGACTAATCCAGAATTAGTCATGTGAGACTAAAGTAAAGTTTGATGAAAATTCTAGTATCTTGTTGTTAAAGTTAAGGAAGGTTTGCAGGTATGTGATCATATACACCAGGTCTGTTACAGAGTTACAAATAAGATTTGGATGATGAAATTGATGAGGGATTTTGGTTGAGGTACATGTTGGGTACATGGTTGAAAAAAGTAGTTGATGAGTTGGAACATAGATGAGGTGTATAGTTGATGATGTTGGTACACCTTGATGAGTCATAGTTTATGTGTATTTCATGCATGATTGATACATATTTGGTGCATGGTTGATGCACTCGTTGATGTTACATGTTAAGGTATAGGTTGGTGCATGGTTGAGGAACAAGTTGGTGCATGGTTGATGCACTTGTTTATGGTACATGTTGATTACAGGTTGTTTGGTATAGGTTGGTACATGGTTGATGCACTTTTTTATGGTACAGGTTGATTGGTATAGGTTTACAGTAGTATATCTCAAAGTGATAGTGTAACGGTGGTTCCATCATTCTTCTTATATTTTAGGGAAGTTGTACGGGGTAAGGAAAAGTGGTTTTAGCCACCTTTCGGTTGTAGCCAAAGAACATAGGGGGTTGTATACTCCTTCTGGTTGTATCTAGAGAATTGGGGAGCTGGAGCTTCCCTTAGGTTGTAGCCTGAGAAACTAGGGAGTTGGATCCTCCTTCCAGTTGCATCTAGAAAACAAAGGAAGTTGGTGCTTCCAATGAATGTAATTCTTAAAGACATATAAGAAAAATCATTTTGTGGTTTTCTCCCTCTTTGGTTTTCCATGTAAAAACACTGGTGTACTTTTTATGTGTATGATTGTTCATTTGTTCATTATTTATTTACACTGCAACTATTGGATGATAATTCTACATTGATATAACACTTGCATTTTGTGGTTAAAAAGGATTAAATTTCTCTATTATTGATTCACCCCCCCTCTCAATAATCTAACAGAACATTGTTTTATCTTGGTCTTCAAGGGTGATTTGGATCTGGTTTTATCCATTGAAGCCATTGAGGAAAGATAATTTTTTCATTCCTATGAGCATGTCCATGAAACTGTCAATAAATGGTAATGGGAATTGGTCTTTAGGTTTTTCTTTATTCAATTCTCAATAATATACGCAAATCCTCTATTTATTATTTTTCTTCGGTACCATGACAAGAGGTGAGATCCATTGTTTATCAGAAATGGGATAAATTAAGTTGGTTGTAAGTAATTTCCATAGATCTTATTTGACTATGTATTTCATTGTCGGGTTCATCTGGCGCTGAGGTTGATGAATGGATCTAAATCCTTCCTTGATATACATTTGATGTCTACATAGATCAAGGTGGATCCCCTTCATTCCAGAGTAATCCTAAGAAAATGCATCGTTGTGCTTATGCAACACATGGACCAGTCACTATTTTTGTTGTTCAGTTAGGCCTTGGTTGATTTTCAAGGTTTTCCCTAGGCTAATTTCTATGGTTTCTATAAGGGATCCTTGGTATTTTTTTTGTACAGGTCCGTGTTAAATGGGTGATATGATTATGGAGTATAAGGGAATTTGAGTTTATGGTTTCATAATATTCTCAAGAATATGTTCATTTTGCGAGGAAGAGTAGGAGCCTATAAAATAATTGATTTTGTTGTCCTCTATTTTATCTTTTATGGATATGTATTTTTTCAGAAAAACAGGACCGTGGAGCAATAAAATAAAATAAAATGTGGAAACAAAACATAGAAGATACACAATACAATAGAGACACAAATTTATGTGGTTCACCCAGTGTGGGCTACGTCCACAAGAGAAATTTCCAGGTCCTTCCTTTATTATTATCCAGCATATGAAGGGATACAACCTACAACAAACCCACTATAACTTCCTCTTCTTTCTCTCGCAGTATCCTATATCAGAATACAATATTCACCATCAACCATAGCCGCAATACATTTCCCTCATAAAAGAGGGTTGCCTTCTAGGGAAAAAAAACCTAACATAATCTCTACCGTTTGATTTGCGACATTATAATGAATGGTCCATATTTACAATGAAATTACAATATACATTTACAAGGCAATTTTTCCTTCGGGGGCTTCGCCCCCAAACCCCCATCGGGGGATGCTTCCCTCGAACCCTTGCTGGGGGCCCGCTTTCCCCTAGACCCCCCAGCCGAGGGGATATCCCCCCCNTTTTTATGTGTATGATTGTTCATTTGTTCATTATTTATTTACACTGCAACTATTGGATGATAATTCTACATTGATATAACACTTGCATTTTGTGGTTAAAAAGGATTAAATTTCTCTATTATTGATTCACCCCCCCTCTCAATAATCCAACAGAACATTGTTTTATCTTGGTCTTCAAGGGTGATTTGGATCTAGTTTTATCCATTGAAGCCATTGAGGAAAGGTAAATTTTTCATTCCTATGAGCATGTCCATGACACTGTCAATAAATGGTAATGAGAATTGATCTTTAGGTTTTTCTTTATTCAATTCTCAATAATATACGCAAATCCTCTATTTATTATTTTTCTTCGGTACCATGACAAGAGGGGAGATCCATTGTTTATCAGAAATGGGATAAATTAAGTTGGTTGCAAGTAATTTCCGTAGATCTTATTTGACTATGTATTTCATTGCCGGGTTCATCTAGCGCTGAGGTTGATGAATGGATCTAAATCCTTCCTTGATATACATTTGATGTCTACATAGATCAAGGTGGATCCCCTTCATTCCAGAGTAATGCTAAGAAAATGCATCGTTGTGCTTATGAAACACATGGACCAGTCACTATTTTTGTTGTTTAGTTAGGCCTTGGTTGATTTTCAAGGTTTTCCCTAGGCTAATTTCTATGGTTTCTATAAGGGATCCTTGGTATTTTTTTTGTACAGGTCCGCGTTAAATGGGTGATATGATTATGGAGTATACGGGAATTTGAGTTTATGGTTTCATAATATTCTCAATAATATGTTCATTTTGCGAGGAAGAGTAGGAGCCTATAAAATAATTGATTTTGTTGTCCTCTATTTTATCTTTTATGGATATGTATTTTTTTAGAAAAACAGGACCGTGGAGCAATAAAATAAAAAAAAATGTGGAAACAAAAAATAGAAGATACACAATACAATAGAGACACAGATTTATGTGGTTCACCCAGTGTGGGCTACATCCACCAGAGAAATTTCCAGGTCCTTCCTTTATTATTATCCAGCATATGAAGGGATACAACCTACAACAAACCCACTATAACTTCCTCTTCTTTCTCTCATAGTATCCTATCTNCTAGGGAAAAAAAACCTAACATAATCTCTACCGTTAGATCTGCGACCTTATAATGAACGGTCCATATTTACAATGAAATTACAATATACATTTACAAGGCAATTTTTCTTTCGGGGGCTTCGCCCCCAAACCCCCATCTGGGGATGCTGCCCCCAAACCCCTGCCTGCTCCCAGACCCCCCAGCCGAGCGGATATCCCCCCGGACCCCGCAGAGGGGGTACCCCTCCTCTACACTCCATCGTGTGGAAGAGCGTACATACTTCTGGGGTGTAAATACTTCATGGGGTATAAACACGGATGAAAGTAAAACACCTCTGAATTAGGAAGATAATCAGGCTCCACAACCAACATATTTATCTATGAATAAGACCTAATTGGATTCCCCTTCTTCATCACTTTCTTCTTCATCAACCCAAAATGGTGTTTCTAAGTCTATTTTGGGTTTGGAAAGAGGGTAGAGAGTTAATGTTTTGGTGGATTTCTTGTGGTAAATAGTCATGTTTCCTGAACAACAATTRATGTAGGCATCGACAGTGACCAACCATGCTTGTCCYGTGATTAAAGGATACCCTMCCAAAGAGGTTTTAGGTTGTAGGACCATGAATTCAACGAGATATTCCCATGAATCCACAAACATCACTACATGTTCTAGAATTACTTATGGTTTAATGGTGTGTCTATCAGTGAGTTGAAGTATCATGGGGGTTCCCCTAAGGMATGTAACTCCTAGGGATTGCATGGTTTCACGWGTCATAAATTTGATGGCRTCCCCTAATTCAATTAACGTGTTACTAATAAGTGTATAATTTATTTTCAATTAGGAATAGAATTTCAGGGTCARAGTATTTAGTCACGAGAACTTCYCCCATCATTAGSTCTGATAGTTTCCCCATGACGTGAAAAATTTGGGGATCCTTTCATTTCCTACCRAGCTTCTTCAAAAAACATTTTYGTACCTCTTTTGAATCGATAGGTACGTCCTTAATTGCTTGAAATAAAAAAAAATTGACACACATATTCTTGAGTTCTCCTAAGAAATGAAACTCAGGTTGTATAGAAGGGTTGTCTTGATTTAGCCTTTCAGGATAGGGTGGGTCCTGAAGTGTAGGGTGGGAATTTTCAATCTTTGAAGGTTCATGAGATTGTTTTGATTCTTCACTTGGTACCTCCTCATTTATATCTTCAATTATAATGTGAGTTTGGTCCTTGGTGAAAGTATTCCCATATCTAAGGTGAATATTGTTACAATCCATGGAAGAGATGGAGTAAGTTCGGTAGGTTAGGTAGGTTGCAAGTCCCACAACTTGTGTTGGTTGGGGTGGCCTTCCATTATTTGGGTTAGGTATGGGTTTTATAAGTAGTTTTGGTTGAGGAGGGGTGGATGTAGATGCATGCATCTAAGGTGGGGGAAGAAGTTGCATTGGTGGTTGTGTCATAAGTTGTTTGGGTCCTCCCATGGTGGGATTTGTCCAATCTTATTTCCATAACTGAAAGGGAGGGAGAGATACCCATTGTTGAGCTGGAATTCCCCATGGTTGAGAAGCATATTTCATTTAATGGATAGTCCAATATGAATTGAAATATAGTGATTGATATTGGATCATACCTTGAGGTTTAGGCTACTAGGGTCTCTTTTGAGAGACGTAGCATAACTATTATGCCTCCTTGAATTTTTTTTAGATGACCTTTAATCTAGAAAATGATGGAAAATTATGTGTAGCATGGTCCTCACTGCATATCACATAGACCTCAATTTGATCCAACGAACATTCTCTCTTTGGATGCTTCATTCTACACTTCGGGAAAAATATAGTCAATGCGCATTCTATTTCCTCTTGCTTCTTCTTCATCTATAGTGTATCTAGTTGGGAGATCAAGGAATTAAGTATATCCATTTTAAAATATTCTAACATGTTTCCAATTTCTTCCCTTGTTACTCCACTTCCAATGATATTTCCAGTTCTTTCCAATATATCTCTTGGTCCTTTGCTTGTTTTAGATGTGCCTCTGGAATACTTATGAAAAAGTTTCAAGATAAAGTCATATTCTATCTAAGATATGTCTCCCCTACCCATAAGGTTTAGGAGTTCTATACAATCATATCAGATTCCTCTTAGAAATAATACACATCATTTTTTACGACATAAGTCTCCTTTTTTTCCCCTTTGTAGGTTGTAAGTGAATTGCTCAACATAGTTTTCCAAGCTCTCATATTCATGCTGCATCATTTTGAAGACATCTTCCCTTCTTTCGTTGTCTTTGCAATAATCTTGGTATTTGTCCAAAAATTTGTTTGTCATTTGGTCCCATGAGTGGATTTTATCCTTTTCAAGGCCCCTGAACCATCCTAACACAATTTTCTTATGTTTAGTAGGAAAGAGCTTCAATTTTTGGGCATCTATCACATAGTCGTAGCTTCTGCAAAGCACATCGAACTCAAAGAGGAAGGTATAATGGTATTATTTAGATAACCCATGAAAGTTTGGCAAGGTGGAATGAGGGATGTTCTTCATCTTGGTCTACTCATTGGTTTCTTTGATTGGGAATATGAAAGTTGTGGGTTGTCTTTGAAAATATCATCTGCCATTTCTCTCTGTCGGATGTTCTCTTCTTCGAAAGGTGTCTTGAGAAAAATAAACTCTTCAGAATGATATTTATTTTTTATTTTCTCCTCTAACAATGGGATCTCAGTGTATAAATATCCTTGTATAGTCTATGATACTCGAGGAGATGCTTCAGACTACTTTTTGTTATAGAAATTTTTTCCATACACTATGCATCATGCTTTCTTGGCATTCCCTTTTCCTTTGTAGACTCAATTCCCCCATTTTTATTAATAAAAAGTCAAAAATTCATTTTTTTTTCATATACACGTGCTACAGTTAGACAACATGCATATATGCAGGTTGCTCCATTACAACCCGCGTGTTAAGGTCCTAACCCGCACATAGGTAGATCAATGTATTCGAATGTAATAAAGGTCAATATTAATAAGACCTTTCAATAAAATAGAATAAGGCGGATGTAAGAAGACCTAATAGAATCTTCCGCTTCTAGAATGATCTTCCTCTAGATGCTTCTCTTAATAGACACATTTAGTATAAATAAGGGTCTAGGGTATGAAAACCCTATCTTGGAGATTATTGTAACAGAGCGCTACTCGAATGGAGTTTGCCCCCTCGAAGAGGCCTGTGAACATTGCTTTCTGAATCGAAGTTCTTTTCTATTGCTATTTCGTATATCATTTCTATGTATTGTGAAGATTATGCTGGATATTTTACTGTTATTCTGCTATTTGTAGCATTTTATTTCTGTTCTACATATTTTATATATCTAGTATCTTGCAAGTGGTATCAGAGCACTTTCCTTGGAAGAAATTTTGGGTATTTTTTTTCAGGGTAGAGACGTATTACGACGTCTTTAAGACACAGATATCTATCGTTACGCGCATAAACCCGCGGTTGAGGGATTCATACACGCAGAAAATACAAGTGGTTCTTAAGCACACATCTGTTGGCCACCCTTGTAACCCCTGTTGGTACCCCTTCGAGTGGTAGCGCATCAGAAAGCACCTGTGTATGGATCAGCCTAGATTTCCTGAAGCCCTCTTTAGATAAACCTATCGACCGTCGGACTGCTATAGTGTCACCGAGAACAGCACTCGGGAAGATACTCTCTAGTACCTGGGTAGTCGGGTAGTACGGATAAAGGTACGGTCTATCCTCTTTAGTTAGTGCCCTGAGATATTGGGTCGAGTACTACTGTTGGACCCCGCACATATATCAGAGAGCTATAACACAGGGCAAACCCTTGTCTGTAGAACCCTTGAATACCTAACCCTTGGGGAACATAAACATCAACATAAACAAATTAAACTAGTGAGATCTATTGATGCGCATCTGTGTTGGTGTTGCTAAGTAAATACTCTCTGGTTCAGAATTTGGGGATTTCACTACTGCAGCATTCTTTAGACCAAAGTATAACCCCGCAGTTGTAAAAAAAATAAAAATACCTATTATTCACCATTATTTGAGACCTATTCCATTAGACTCATCTCTTCCCCCTTGTCACATTCATCCATATCATTTTTTCGGCAAAAATTTCTGACCCCGCCCGCTCCCATTTTTTCAC
>JASDQU010254751.1:2796-16056 GCA_032191745.1 Picea mariana | reverse complement strand
CCACCTTCCCTCTATATCTCCTCTCTTTCTCTCCTACATCTACCACTTATTTCTCTCTCTCCTTGTTGTTAGTCTCACTCTCTCTTTGCCCCTCTTTCTCTCTCCCTCCTTGCCTCCTTCTCTTTTCCCCTAGTTATACCTCCCTCTATATTTGTCCATCTAAAGGCGAGGAAGGTCTGACATCGAATAAAAAGGACATGTGCAAAAAATAAATGTAGCCTCGCTTGTAAGGTGAGTGTTAATTTTTTCTTATTTTTCCAATGTAGTACTTATATGAGTACTTATATGAACATGAACATGACCATGACCTAGACCCCCCTAGCTCCATCTAATCCTATACATAACCTATACTCTACCCTTAACCCCCTCCACACACAATCCCTAAGTGCAGTATTCCTATATCACTTGTTTAATAATGATATTTTATGGATATGACCATTCACCTATGGTTTAATCATGATTTCACATGGTTTAATGATGATTATGGTACGTTGATTATGATTTTTTATTTTAATATAAGAATAATAATTTTAGTGGATTCGATATTATTTATTCACAAGCAATGTTCAAATCCCTCTCTATATCTTCCCTCTTCGAATCTCTCCCTCCTCCCTCCCTCTCTTTTCCTCCCCCCTCCAAGTCTCCTCATCTCTCTCTATCTCTCTACCCCTACCTCTTCCCCTTTCTCCCTCCTTCCCACTATCTCTCCTCTCTTTCTCTCCTACATCTACCACCTCTTTTTCTCTCTCCTTTTTGTTAGTCTCACTCTCACTCTCTCTCCCACCTCTCTCTATCTACCCCCTTATTTATTTACCTCTTGCACCTAACCCTCACTCTCTCAGTCCATGTATCCCCCTCCCTCTCTCTCCCCCACTCTCCCTACCTTGCTCTGTTTTATTCTATCCAACCCTCCTTCTTCTCACTCTCTCTCTACCCCCCCTCTCTATCTCCCTATCCCTCACTCTCTCTCACTCTCTTTGTCTTCCCCTATCCCCTTCTCACACTTTCTTCCTCTCTCTACACCCCCCTCCCTACATCACAAGAAAATAAATGGCATTGACCTAGACATGTTAAGACCTAGACCTAGACCTAGACATAACAAGACCTAGACATGGAAAGACCTAGACCATGACCTAGAACTATACGATGGCCATGACGTAGACCATGACATAGACCTATACGATGACCATGACGTAGACCATGAAATAGACCTAGACCATGACCTAGACCACAACATAGAGCTAGAGTGAGATTTAGACCATGAATTAGACCTTGATGTATACCATGACCTAGATAATGATGTATACCATGACCTAGACCCCCCTAGCTCCATCTAAGCCTAGGAATAACCTATACTCAACCCTTAACCCCCTCTATACTCGATCCTTAAGTGAACTATGTATATACCTCTTATTAAAATCCACACAACCCTTGCACCCACATCACCCACATATTGGTTTTGTAACCATTTCTCTATGCTTGAAAACACTTTCAATCCTAACCCCTTAGGTCCTAGTTTTCCCCATACCCATATACATATTTATTCATAAATATGTTTGTTCTATAATAAATTCTATATCCATTGAATTAAGAGTGCGCACGCGCTATTGTGACTTGATATCCTTGTAGTTGTTGCTTATTTATGCCAACAGGAATGTGTGCGTGTTCCTAGGAACATGCATGCATTCCTGTTGGGAATTTTTTGTTGCCAAGCACACTCCACTACCTCATCTATCTCAAGCCCGATAAAGAATTCTCGACATCTACACAAAAAAATAGCATGCAGAAACATGTTTTTCTTATTTTGGTCTTGTTGTTTGATTCATAGACAATTTTGTGTTATTGCAAGACCATTGTGGGAAAAATTGGAAGACAAATTTGTCTAAGTGGAATTGGAATTGGAATTGTTGTTTGTGTCTTCTTGGAGTTGGAAGAAAAATTTGTCCAATTGGAATTGTTGTTTTTGTCTTCTTGTGTCTTCTTAGAATTGAAAGACAAATTTGTCCAATTGGAATTGTTGTTTTTGTCTTCTTGTGTCTTCTTGGAATTAGAAGAATTTTTTTTCTAATTGGAATTGTTAGTTGTGTAATACAAAGACAAAATTATCCAATTGGAATTCTCAATTGTCTTCTTGTGTAATAACAAGACAAATTCATCCAATTGAAATTGGAATTATTAGTTGTGTCTTCTTTTGTAATACAAAGACAAATTTTTCCACTTGGAATTGGAATTGTTAGTTGTGCCTTATTGTGTAATACAAAACCAAATTTGTGGTGGGGTGTTTGGAAGCCAATTTTTCTCTTTAAACATGGGGAACCAATGGATTCGAGAAATAAAGTCCTCGAGAAAAGAGAAACTGACCGAAAATGTAGAAGAAGAAATATAAAAGGAAACATTACGTATGTCAAAGTGTAGGATTTCAAAAGAGGGAAATCCAATTTCTAGTAGAATTGATGTCAATGTTGTTTTTCCTCCATCACCACAAGAAAAGCACAAGATTTTAGTAGAGACCAATCCATCTAGTATCTCATCAAGACAAATTTTTTTGGATGACCAAATGATGGAGGATTTTCTTCCAGAGTAGATTATACAATGGATGAAATTAGAGAGGCAAATAGTGTACAACATTGTCGTGAAGAAGTTACTATGGTGCAACCTCTTATTGGACAGTCAAATGTTCCAAAAACTAGTCAATACAATGTACACTCTCCTCCCATATTTGATCCACCAATGATTGAAGGGGAAAGAAATACAACATTGCTAACTCTACATCAGGGAGGTCAAGACTTTTAGAATAGGGTTTCATCATCCCTACCTATATTGAGCACTATGCGGCGAAGAACTCCTAAATGCATTCAAGTCAATGAGAGAGGTATAGAATCACTTGAAGATAAGTTACCTAACCATATTATTTGTTATCATTATTATAAAATCAATAAAGAATATTTTGAACCAAAATTTGATGCTTCTAAATGTCAATTATTTTTGGCTTTGTTAAAATCTAGAAGTTTGACTATTGTTAGGAGAATTTTAAGTATTGAAATAGTGAAAATTTTAGAAACAAGTCATCGTATTGTTAGAAACCTTGTAGATGTTTTTCAAATAATTGGTAATAAATCTCATTCTAAAGAACACAATGCATCCCAATGTGTCTTGTCACAACCAATTGTTAGCAAGATCACAAGAAAACATTGTTTTCTACAACAAACCTCACCTCATGAAATGCATTGTCAAAACCCTTAGAAAATATTCTCATAGACGAGATATCCTCGAAACAGGTGGCCCAACATATTTGTGGGCCTTCACTGGTAGGATACCTCATTCTAACATGAAGTTAATTGGAGCAATTAAGGGACTCGTACATGATTTCTCACATGAGAACAATAGGCCTTCTTCCAACCAAAAATATGTACTAAAATTGAGAAGGGGATCTAGGGACCGTTAACCCCTTATTAAACACTTTCTTGACATTACATAGACACAATTTTATGAGAGATTTAGGACAATACACAATGCACTTAATTTGGGCCAAAGATATTTCTATAAATGCAAGCCTTGGTCTGTTCGAATAAATACAATTCATAACATATGTTGTTGTAGATATCACATTGAGTATGGTTATTATTATGACACATTTATATATTTTTTGTGTTTTTCATAGAACCCTTTTGTAGGAATGATCAATGATATTTTCGTCGTTGTCATCTAGAGACTTTATTCACAACATATTGTGTATAAGTCCAGAGGATTGCACATTTTATCAAAAATATTTCTTAGATGGGACATGCCCCAAGTGCGGTGGAATGACATTATTGAGCAAGTGCATCCATGTAAGCGATGATTATGAATTGGGGAGGAAGGTTGTTTCCTTGGAAATATTTAAATATGTCGTATATGATATTGATGAAGAACATGAAAGAAAAAAGATACAATTAGTGACTTCTCAGGTATGAGTATGTGAATTCATGAAGGAATTCATCGAAAAGACACGACATTATGTTCATCATGTCCATTTGGCTCAATGGTAGGATGAGTATTTTAGAATATTCAAAGATACATTTTCCATTCGTACTATGTTATCAATGGTTGATTTTGCAGAGAACTACACCCTTCAACCGCAAAATGAGATTCAAAGCCAATATTATCACTTGAATCATGTCAACATAATGGTGCATATTACATACATGCATTGGTTAGATAGTAACGAAGAAAACAAAGTTTTATTGAAGGAGTGTCACTTCTACATAAGCAATGATCAGTTCCATGATTTAACCTACGTAAAAAATTTCCTTAAGTTGTTTTACAATCACCTTAAGGAGAAGAACATATAGATGGATCAACATTGGATTTGATGAGATAGTTGTGCATACCAATTCAAAAATGATCATGTATTTCAATGGTTGTGTATGTTGCACAAAACCCTCAAGGTACCACACATTTGGAACTATTTTGAGTCTGGGAATGGAAAGGGGGGCATGATGGAGCAGGTGCATGCATAAAAAGAGTGTTACAAATGAAAGAAATGAATTTCACAACTACTTCCCTCATTCGAGATGTGAAATCCATTGTTGAATGGTGTTCTTCAGTAATGGGAGAGGGAATAGGAACCTATGACGACCAATCACATAGGAAAGGACATGTACATAGATATTTTTGGGAGGTGGTCAATGTAGATCGATCACAGTGGTATGAATGAAAAAAAATCTAGGGCACTCGTGGATTCCATTCAGTTAGAACATCAGACAAGGAAATAGTTGAAATATGGACGAGAAAACTCTCTTGATTCTATGATCCATGTAGTAGTAATGAATGGGATGATTGTGAATCGACAGACTGGGTTGATATATGGGATCATGTATCACTCTCCATTGTTCAACATATGATTATGGAATTATCCTAGTTGAATGATGACCAATCAAACATTTCAGTATATTTTGATCATGT
Source organism: Picea mariana (assembly GCA_032191745.1). NCBI lineage: Eukaryota > Viridiplantae > Streptophyta > Pinopsida > Pinales > Pinaceae > Picea > Picea mariana. Next base: position 11,112 of record JASDQU010254751.1, on the reverse strand, counting down.
CTTAGATCTCATACTGCCAGTTTCGTTGAAACCTTTTTTTAAATTTTGAATAACTAGCACTAATGTTTTATGCTTTGGTCATTTAGTGGACTCACATGTTGGCACTCCATTTTTTGCAGGGCATGTATACGTAATGTTTTCTTCGAGAGATAATGAATGGGGCATTGATTAGTGGTTGACGTGTTTCTTAGAGGGAAAACAAAGCCTCATGTGATCAGTAACAGACTCTGAAGGCATTGAATTTATGATTGGGTCAATGGTTATTAAAGGATAATGTATTACACAGGATGAAAGAACATAGAAGAAAGGTGGTTTTGTATTTCAATATTATAAATTAGGTCAAGTTGTATACCACTTTACGAATTGGGTTGTTGGTACAAACCTCCAACTACAAACAATGCCAAGTAATAAATCATCAAAGGTACACTACTTCTTGCCTTATTTCGAGCATTAGAAAATAATGGAGACCATCAATATTAGAAGTGGTCCCGATGGTCTACTTGAATGACCATAGGTATGTAAAATGAATAATTCAACAAATATTTCAGATATATGAATTATCGAAATTTTGGCTTCATTTTATGGTTGTTATGGTATTATTGTCTTGCTTCATTGAAATTCTATTCCTTTCCTTGCCTTCACTTTCCATGCCATGCCATGCCTTGCCTTTCCATGCCATGCCATGCCATGCCTTCCCTTTCCATGTCATGCCTTATTTCCTTCACTTGCCTTGCCTTTCCTTTCCTTTCCATGCAATTCCTTTCCATGCCATGCCATTCCATGCCTTTCCTTGCCATTCCTTGCCTTGCATTCACTAGCCATTACATGCCATGCCATGTGTAACATACCCAACAAATCACAGGCTGGCCATGCTACTTAAAAATGCACTTCAAAAAATGATTTTGAATTCTGAAATTTTTTTAATTAATAAAGAAGCATGAAATATTCACATGCAAAGATAAATATTCATGCTATAGTATAAGGAAATGAATACGGTTTCATACACAACAATAACCAAAAATCATGCAAATTATAAACATGAATCTCACATATATTAATCAATACACATCGGAAATAAATGTATAAGCAGAGAAACACATGATAGAGAGAACTTATCTTTAATGAAATGAATCACCAATTGGCTACATACCAAGGACGTTCTACCCAACCGTAGACACTATTTTTCTAGATCTCAAGAACAATATCACCCTCAAGCTACAACTATGAATCCGTACGGACGTTTCTGGAGTGTCACTCATCTTCCCAAACCAATCGACACTCAATCTCTCACAGGATTCTCAACACACACAACAATCCAAATTAAACTAACTCTCTTCTACCCAATATGCACAACCCAAGAGAAGGGACCCCCTTTTCTGCCATGTAGTCCCTCAGGATGTCCACCTCCTTCTAGGGCTCTAGTGCATTAAGTTAAGAGTCTCCATGCTAGGACTCTCAGGATTCGTAGTTGTGGGAAAAACTCAACACATGCCAATGTATCTCAGACATGCATGCATTAATCCATGGCTGTAATACACCAACAGTCATTACTGCCAATAAAACCATGTCTTCTCTCCACAATTCATTTTTATTTCCCAATCCAAGATCAAAATGAATGAGGAATGAAGAGTGGGTGAAAGAATGAATGGAGATAGAACATAATTAAAGGTGTGAACAATGAATAATGAACAATGAGTGAGTAAGTGAATGAACCCCCAAAAAAGACCAAAGATGGGTTTATATAATTTTTGGAATTAGAGAACCACATGGCCTTCCCCCAAGAAGCTCATGTAACTGATATTCTCCATTAAAACAAAAATGAGTAAATAAAATATAAAATAAATACTTAATCCCTCAAGCCCCCTCTCTTGTGGAATCATAGCCCATTATAACTCTTTTCCTTGTCCGTCTAGCAGCCAGTGATGTATTTAATATTAATAATGATTAAAACATTACATTTCCTAGGCACATTGGCCTCTTTTAATTGTTTGGGCACTCCAACCTTTCGTAATTAAAAAAATACATTATTTAATATGGGGCTCAAAACTGAGGTATCACATTCCCCTCCCCCTTATTTTGGCACTGTACTCAGTGCATATACAAAACAAAAAACAAAATTTCAAAATTTATTCAAAAATTTGCAAGTACTATGCCCACATGGCATCTTCATGCTCCCAAGTAGCATCTTCATGACTGTAGCAGGTCCACTAGACTTTTACCAGATCTATAACTTGATTCCAGATCATTTTGACTTTTCTATCCAATATCTACATTGGTTGGACCTGAAATTATCCCTCTGTCTCTACCTAAATCAGATTCCAATCAATAATATGGTTAGGATCATGTATATATATTTTTAGCAAAGTGACATGAAATGCATTATGCACATTCATGGAAGTAGGCAATCCAAGCATGTATGCAACTGGCCCTATTCTATCCAATATCTCAAATGGACCATAGAATATGGCTACTAGCTTTGTACAACTACCCAACTTCAAAGAGATCTTCTTGGGATTCAATTTTAAAAGCACATTCTCCCCCACTTTAAATTCCTAGTTGTCTTGTTCTTATCTGCATAAATTTTCTTTCTATCTTGAGTTGCTTTTAAATTATGCTTAATTCTAACCATCTRGTCTTCCATATCCTTGAACAATTCTAGCCCAGGTACCACTCTATCTACTTGGTTGTCCCAACTCACTAGAGTATTGCATTTCCTACCATACAAAGCTTCAAATGGGATCATTTTCAATGAAGCTTGATGCCCATTATTATAGGAAAACTCAACCAAGTGGAAGTAATMTTCGCACTTAGACGRCTTATCCATCACATACATTCTCAACATGTATTCAATTATTTGGTTGACTCTTTCTGTCTTCCCATCTGACTGTGGATGGTATGCTGTGCTCAAGTTCATATTTGTACCAAATCCTTTAAACAATCCCCTCCATAAATTTGAAGTAAACTTTGTATCTTTGTCTAAAACAATTKCCTTAGGTATCCCATGCAACCTAGCAATATCCCTCATGTAAATTTATGCAATATTAGCTTCGATATGAATCATTTTTACAAGATAAAAATGACAGCCTTTGTCAATTTATGGAAAAATGAAAGACAAAAGACAATAAATGCATATTTTCCCTTACCAATTCCACAAAAAGTTAGATCAAACCCTAATATTCCAAGTTAAGTTCATCCACATGCATAAGAAAGAGTCTCAAATACTAGTGCATCACTTCTCCACCACCAATAGAAAATATAAACCATAACACTTGCACAAGAGATGAAAAAGGCCAAGAGAGACAGAAATTTCAGACCAGGTCCTTCTCCACAAGGGAGAGTTTTCATTTTGAATGAGATCTTATGATCTCCATTTACACAAAAATTAGCCAACATGTCTTGTCCACAAAATAAGGAGTAAAAAAAAATATTAGGGGTCAACAACCTTAATCTTTCCCCCTTAACACAATAATATTAAACAATTCACTTAAAATTTCATCTTTTGCACAAAATAAACCCTAATCTAGGATGGTGTCACCCCTTTAGGGGATGTTTTTCCACTTTGAGGAGGTCGGTGGTGCTGGAGAAGAATGGAAGGGCCTCCCAAGGCCATGTGTCAAGCATCTAGATGATCTCTTCTTGGTGAAAACCCTCTTCTCCTCAAAACATACAAGTGCAAGTGAGTGGCACCTCACCACCAAGCCCAAAACCCCAATACCATGATGTCATGCTCAAAAGTAGGATGTTTTTTCCCTCCTGGGAAAATTGTTTAGCAAATAATGGGTGGGATAGGTCATCCAAGTCCTCATCAAGGCTTTCTGAGTCATCTCTTTCTCATCTATCATGTGGGCCCCTAGAATCCAACTTATGGGCTTGTAGCCTCATGGAAGCCAAAGCTAGGCTTGTTCTCCCAAAACTGTCCACCATCTAGGTCCTGCAAAAACAAATGGACACACCCTCCAAGGATATCAAGTCATAACGTCATGATAAGTGGATCCAATCAATAAACAAGACATCTAATCATTTGCATCAAAGATTACGATATCAAACGATTAATAGCTCAAAGACACTATGCGACTTGTCAATCTTAAGTATGGGAGGGTTGACGAGATGTCCTATTGGGTAGATCTTTACCTAGGTCAAGGAGAGCCTCCAGGAGGTCCCTCTCTAAGCCATGTAAAGTGTATGAGGTGGATGGGGTCAAGACTCAATGGGAATAGGGATCATGACATACTAGGGGTCGTAGTGTCTCATTCATGGGTGCCTTTGTAGAGGGCTTGTGGCACCTTCGTCCACAATGCATTTTTTCCAAGCCCTTTATTTTCCTTTTATCTTTCTTTGTTTATAGTTTCTTTAGCACAAGGAGAGGTTGAAGGTCACCTCCCTATCGTGGTGACCATGTGATGGAAATGTCACCCACAAATGCTTAATGGAAATGAGAAGGTTGGCTTGTGATGGGACCCCTTTTTTCTCAACCATGCAACTAAGAGTCACTACCTTGGTTCAGTGACCAGATAATGAAAATGTCATACCACTAGATATCCATGGATGTGATAGGTCAGCTTGTGATGATACCTCTTATCCTTCAATCTATCTTTCAGGCATTTATTTGTTATATTATGGGTCCCCTTTTATTCAAAGATAAGTGTTTTATTGATTTCTTTGGTGATCCATGGGCAAAGCATATGGAAGATTCATATATGGCTTTTATATTTTACCCAACACCAACCCCTCTAGGCCTTTAGCCCCTTCTTCCCATAGAATGAGGGACAACCCCTTCTTGGGTCAATACACTCTAAAATCCCAAGAGACAAGGAAATAGATGGAAATAATGATGGAAAATGGTAAGTATGGTCGGGAACAGTATGTTATCTCATTAAGGGATTTCCTAGCAGCAAACCTATTCCCAAATAAGACCACCTACTAGGGCACAAAGTCAACCACCAAGGTGAATCAGGGAAAAAGGCATAATGTCCAAGCACATATCATGAAATTTAGAGAAATCTAAGATACAACATAATCAAATGGATTAGGTATTGAAATGATTCTCACCATAATATTGACTTGTACCTCATGGAGCAAGTCCCACTGTCTTCTAAAAGCCAACTGGTGTGGTGGATGCTATCTATAAACCTGTGACCATATGTGTTGGTGAGTGTGTTTTCCATCTGTACAAAGGGGTATTGTTGGTCATGTAATCTCTCAACACTCTATATATGCAACCTAAGGGCCTCGAGACATCATCTCCTTAGTTATCCACAAAATGGGGATAAAAAGGAGAACTAGTAAGTAATTATTTAAAAAAATTAAAGTTCTCTTCACACTCAGTTTTCCATTCAAATTTAATTTCCTTATTTTGAAAAGAAGTGATGGGTTGCATAATCCTAGAGAACCATGCTATAAACCTTTTGTAGTAAGCAACTCATCCCATAAAATATCTGAATTCTGAAACATTCTTGGGTGTTGGCCATCCTGTGATGGCTTAAATCTTCTCTGGATCCACTTCTATACCTTGTTCTGAAATAATGTGCCCCAAGTAATGGATCTATTCTTGGTAGAAAGAACACTTACTAATATTGGCATACAACTGATGTTCCCTCAGCACATGTAATACCAATCTTATATGATTCTCATGGTATTCCTCTGACTTAGAATAGAAAATTATGTTGTCCAGGAATACTATGAAAAACTTATCCAAATAATTTCTGAATATGCCATTCATTAAGCACATAAAGACAGCTAGTGCATTGGACAGTCCAAATGGCACCATTACAAATTCATAATTCCCATACCTAGTTCTAAAGGTTGTTTTATTGATGTCTTCTTCATTGATTATTACCTGATGGTATCCTGATCTCAAGTTTATCTTTGAAAATATCTTTTCCCCTCTTAGCTGATCAAAGAGGTCATCAATTCTGGGTAGAGGGTACTTGTTCTTCACAGTGGATTTATTCAGCTGTAGAAAGTCAATACACAACCTCAATGTTCCATCCTTATTTTTTAAAAAGACTATTGGTGCTCCCCAAGGTGAAACACTTGGACGTATCTACCCTTTATTCAACAATTCTTCCAATTGTATTCGTAATTCTTTTACTTATGGTGTACTCATCATGTAAGGTTTTTTTGATACCATAGCATCTCCTGGCACTAAATCAATAGAGAAATCTATCTCCCTCTTTGGTGGGAACCCTGGTATTTCTTGGAATACATCTTCAAACTCTTGTAGTACCGAAAAATATTCAAGGCTTGGCCCTTTTGTCATTTCTGGCTCCTACACATGGGCTTCATACAATTGACATACTTTCCTAAAAAATCTCTTCGGCAGTAAGGCTGAAATCTCCCTTATGGAAATGGTCCTTGGAAATCCTTTCACAATGTTTTATTTCCCTTCTTCATTAAGACATGTAAATGTCTTGTTATGACAATCTAGGACAACATGATGCTTGTCCAACCAATCCATTCCAATTAGAATATCATAAGACCCCAATGGTATAATATTTAGATCAACATTAGTATTAACACCATTAATACTTATGGAGCAACCTTTGACCGTATCATGGATTCTCCTTTTGGTTCCAATGGCTAGCTGAACCAAAATTGAATTTTCAAGCTTACTTTTCTCCAAATGTAATCTATCCACTATTTTAGGATCAATGTAATAATGAATTTCTCTTGAATCAATTAAAATAACAATAGGTTGATTAATGATCTTACCTTCCACCTCGATCATATTGGATTTGTACTCTTCTGGTCGATCATCTAAGGCTGCATATATTCTTCCCATGTCTTCTATTTTTTTATCGTCTTGGATGTTGTGCATGGTCTTCACTTTGTCTTTTCTATGAGGGAAATCTTTGTATAAGTGATCTTCTTTGTATCCCCAACATTGGATTGGTGGTCTTCTCCTTTTTTCCAAGGAGTCTTCTCTCTTGGATTTATCCTTGCATACTGGTCTTGATGATTTTTATTTGGTCTATTTCTGTTGAAAGGAGGTTTGAATCCTTTCTTTCTCTGATCAGACTTCTCTTTCTTCTTATCTTCCCAATATTTCTGCAAAGACTCACTGCCATTTCATTTCTCATACAAGTACTTAGCCTTCCTAATGGTCTCAGTCAAAGTCTTGAGATCATCATATTGAATATTATCTTTATAAAACGAAGGCATTCTACTCAAAAACCTTTTTATTTTCACCTTCTCATCTTTTATAAACCCCACATACTTTAGCAACCCCAAGAACTTATTTTCATAATATGCCATGTTCATGCTTCCAATCATGAGTTCAAAGAACTCCTACATTTTATTTTCATAGAAGTGCTCTGAAAGGTACTCCTTTTGAAAATATTTCTTGAATTTCTTCCAAGTGATATTGCTCTCATTTATGTGCTCAACTTGCTTGAGTTGATCCCACTAGATAGCATCTTTTCCATGTAGATGGTAAGTGGAAATTATGGCTTCTAGGTTTGATGAGTAGTTATGCAATTGAAAATACCTCCTGAGTCCAAGAAACTACCCAATTCATGTCTTCTTCTTTGGTGCCTAAAAAGAGACACTTTTGGGTTGCTTATGGAATACTTTGATGCATAAAATTTCGTTTTTGAGTGAGGTGAGTGATGTCTATGATTTCTGATAGCACTTCTTGAATAACTAGCTCTGTTGTAGTTATCTCTTCTATGACGATATCTTCCCTCTTCCTCCTGTTTTGAGTTTGATCCATTCTTTGTATGCCTCTGCAACTGATTTAAGATTTGTATCGCTTGAGAATTTATCTTATTTTGTTCTCTTATCAATCTCTCATTGTCTTCTTTGTATCTCTATACTTCTATTCTCAAGCTTCTCACAGTGATCAGGGGATCAAATTTTGCTCAATTTTCAAAGTGCTCGGAATGCGACGAAAATAGTGCCATTGCATCCGTCTCGTCTTCCTGATTCCGGTGGTATATTTACTTTCACAAACGGAGTCCGTATGGAGGAGATATCACGATCTGTCCGCCAAGCCAAACAGATAAAAAATTGGGATCCTGACTGTACCTGTCCGTACAGTCCGTACGACCACGTGGAGGGTCGTACCATCATGATGACGTGGTAGTTTGATGACATGGTGTATTTTTATTGGATGGTGGTTGCCCAATGGGGTGTTGACATGTGTCATTTGTAGCCAATAAAGTGCGAACATGTGGCCCAACCCATTGGCGCCACGTGTCACTATGCGATTGGTTTATATGGTTGTATATATGTAAAATGATATGGAGGCCGCGGGGTTCGACCCCCGGACCTCCCCCAACAACAAAGCCTTTGTAACACTCTGCTAGCCAATATTCC
>JASDQU010254750.1:16605-31146 GCA_032191745.1 Picea mariana | reverse complement strand
CATGCATAGTTCAGATTTATTGGTACAGGTTTACAGTGGTATATCTCACAGTGATAGTGTGACAGTGGTTCCATCATTCTATTTCTACTTCAGGGTGGTTGGATGGGGCAAGGACAGGTGGTTGTAGCCACCTTCCAGTTGTAGCCAAAGAACATTGGGGGTTCTAGCCTCCTTCTGGTTGTAGATAGAGATTTGGGGAGTTGGAGCTTCCCTAAGGTTGTAGCCTGAGAAAATAGGGGGTTGGAGCCTCCTTCCAGTTGCAGCTGGAAAACAAAGGAAGTTGGTGATTCCAATGAATGTAATTCTTTAAGAGATATAAGGAAAAGCATTCTGTGGTTTTCTCCTGATTTGGGTTTCCACGTAAAACACTGGTGTACTGTGTATGTGTGTGATTGTTTATTTATTACTGCTCATTATTGGATAATAATTCTACATTGATATAACATTTGAAGAAAAAAGATTATAATTACGTTATTATTGATTCACCCCCCCTCTTAGTAATCCAACAGTTCCTTCATTGCTTGACTTCAAGTCTTCATGGATTTCCACGTATCCACATCAATGATATAATCTCCTCTTGAAAGTATAACTCTTCTGTCGGTTTCTTTCCCCTTGTCATTTTGTTCCTTTCATGGCTTGCCTTCCTATGACTAGTTGGTTCCACCTATTAATATGCTTCTTTTCTGAGTCATATGCTTTACTAAACATCCCTCTTGATGATAATGATAACAATTTTTTTCTTCAATTCCTCTTGATCTCATTCTTTTATGTAGTTTCATGTATCTTATCTCATTCATGTCAAGTATTATCTTCTATACCTTCCAAATACTTCCCGAATTCATATTTTTCCATATGTCACAAAAATGTCTATGACTCTGCTACTCAAATCCACACAATTTTGATCCATCTGCCAATTCATTATTATAAAGACTTCTCCAAATTTTCTATAGTTGATAACAACATCTTCCTTCTTCTCAAGTTGAATCAATTATGTCCACTAGTCTTCTCTATCTTCAAATCAAACTCTACAAATTTTCATCAAGTACACATTCTTGAATAAGTAATGAATATATCTCTTCTTTAATACATGCTTGGAATCCTCTATACAAGAATGAATCTCATCCTCAAGAGTTTTCCAATGATATTCCTTGTAATTTTGAACTGACCTCCTCATACCTGCATGGGGATGTATTATGAGATCTGATCCTTAATCAACCAATATTTGACAAGAAGTTATTCACTTATTCCATTAGACCATTCAAAATATGTCTTCCCAAAATCTTCAAACACTTCAGACTTCCCGAAATATGGTTCTCCAATCTGTAATATTTGCTTCTTAGACTCCCTCTCTTCAGTATTCACATTACTGGGAGTCTCCAAACTAGATTTATTAGAGAAATACATAAGCTTTCTCTATTGCAGGATCATCATTCTAAATTCTGACATCTTCCTCTTTACCTATAGATTCATCATAATCTCACACATATATAAATTCTGTGAGTATGATCTCTGGGAGTTCTTCATTCACATGTTCTTCTTGTTGTTTTTTTCTTCTCCAAACCTTCTTGTATATGATATCAATGTTTTCCTTCATGGAAGACTTCATCATGTTTCTATAATCACAAGCTATATGTCCATAGTTGTGGCATTTGTAACATTCAATATTGTAGGGGGGCACATAAACATATCTTGAACATATCTTCCATATTATCTTCAATCTACGGATTTACATCCAAAGTTATTACAGGTAAAACAATAACCGGGAAATAAACTTTGATACCTGGGTTACAATGATCCTCTTTGTGATGTATTTCTTCTAAATTCGTGCCTTAGTTGATCATGATCTTCTCTTTTGTTGTTTCCTTCACAATGATTGAAGCTTCTTTGATACCTAGAGGTATAAGGTTGTCTTGGGGATACACTTTTTCAACATTCATTCATATTTGACTCTTGCTGGCTATGACTCCTTCCTTTGAGAATTTCTGCGTAGTTCTTATCATTCTCTTCATTCTTCTTTAACAACATTCTAGAAGACTTCTCTTCAACTTTCATTACTTGTTGTGTGGAGATTCCTCTTTCTTCAAAGCTCTTGTTGGGATTGGAATTTGCATATTTTTCTCATGAGGCCTCAACAATGTATCCAAGACCTGATTTATTCAAGGGTGAACTTTGACAACACAAAATATCTTCTAGTACTTTATATCTCTCTTCAATTTCTTGTTGAGCTTGTTAACTTAAACCCTTAATGAGAGGACTTCTTCTTCAAGATTCTCAGAATCTTCTTCTTTCTTCATCATTTGGATCTTCATTACATCTTCATTACATCTTCCATTCTCTTTGATTCTTCAAGTTGGGTTTTCAAGGAGTTCATTTCTTCTTCAAGTCTTCTTTCTTGTTGACTAAATTTTGGTTCAATCTTGTTTAAGTCCTCATATATTTCCTTAAGATGATTTGTCAATATTTCTTCTCTCTTCTTTGCTTCCTTTCTTAGTGATACTATTTTGGATTCCAAACACTTCTTTTCTTCCAACTAATTTTTGAATGTTTCTTCAATCACTTTGGATTCTTCCAGTTGGACCTTTAGACTTATGATAATCTGCTAGACTTCTTCAGAAGTTTTATTGGGATTTTGAGAACCTTCCTTTAGCTTGATCAATTCTTCCTTAAGGGACTTGTTTTTCTTCCTTTCCCTTTTTAGCTCACTTAAAGCAAAAATTAGTTTTTCCTCTATATCTAGTTCACCTTATTCTTCGTAATCTTCTTGTTCATGATCTGTCATACCATTTCCAATTTATTCTTCTAGATTTGTCTGACATGATGAGCTTCTTTCCTCTTGATTTGTCTCATCATCTTATTTATTTTGATTAGCATGTTTTAGATCCATGATTACATGAAGAGATACATTAGAGTAGTATTATGTATCTTATCCCAAAGTTATTTGGATGATGAACATTTTCCCACTTATATTTTTACCAAATTAGGTAGTCCATCCGTGATGGTATCCATTTCTATTTTGTTTTTCCTTTTTAATTCCTTCTTGGATGCAGTCTTCGAAGGTTTCTTTGAAGTGGTGTATCCTGTAATAACTAAGTGTCAAACATAAAACCCTTGTGCATGTAAAAATTCTCTCATCCTATTGCTCCATATCTCATAGTACTTACCTTCAAATATTGATGTTCCATTATCCCTATACTCCATGATCTACCTTCCAGTGGTTAGATTGTTTCTAAAGGACCTGCTCTAATTCCAATTGCTGGAATATTCACCAATACTAAGAGGCAGGGGGTGAATCAGTATTGAGCACTTTTTACCAGTTTTTATCACAACAAGTAAACATTAACTTATCAAAAATTTCATTAACTTATGATTGCATTTAAAATATCATAAACATATAACCACAGATGCACAATACACAATACTTTTATGTGGAAACCCAAATGGGAGAAAACCACATAACACTTTTTAATATATATCTTGAGTATTATATTTACAGGAAGAAACAACTTCCAAAATTCTCCATCACCACCTGGAAGGACACTCCAACCCCCTTGTTTATAGGCTCCAACCTGAAGGAAGCTACAACTCCATAGATTTTCCATGTCAAACTGGAAGGAGGCTCCAACCCCCTAGTTTATAGGCTCCAACCTGAAGGAAGATCCAATTCCATAGATTCTCTAGATCCATCTGGAAGAAGGCTCCAACCCTTTAGTTTTATGAGAACCAACTCAAAGGAAGCGACAAATCCCATACAACCACCAACCTGCTATATGAAGACACCAATCTTCCCATGCACCACCCAACCACCTTTGTTTCTTAGGCACCAACCTAAAGGATACTTTGATATCCTACCTTGCACCACCCTGCCACCCTAGAATATAAAGGAGATACTCAAATTTTCATTGTTATTGTCACTGCTACATCATCATTATCATCAAAATTGATACATCATTATCAAAACTAATACATCATAATTGATACATCATCATCAAAAAATGGATCAAACACAACTGATATATCAACATCATCAACCTGGGTGCACTTAGAAAGTAGGTACACATAAAGATCTTAGGTCCACATGGGTTCAAATATAAACTCCAACATCACTTCTTAAATTTATATCAAACACCTATTTGGAACTAGTTTATGGTTTAGTCACAGACCCAAACTTCCAACAAGTATAACTCTATACCTATAATTAATCAAGGTCTAAAATGTGTACCTGATATTTTTCAATATATTCTCTAAAATTCCTTCAAGTTTTTCTCCTTGAATCATCATTGAAAAGGTGATATAGAGAATATGGTATACCTTCCTGAATTATAGCCTATTCTGGAGAGAGAACATGTACGAAACGCCACATGTTGAATATTTGATATCAAAATCTAAAACTCACACAAAAAATACTACACAGATTACTCTTTCTAATATACTAGTTCTCATATAATTTTTATCCTCTATGAATATGATATGACTTTTTTACCTAGAACACCTGTTTGAGACTAGTTACAGGACTGGTCATAAACCTTATCTTCTACAGAGTGTATATACAAAAGTAGAAGGAGCCAGAAGATGAAATTCATACCAAAGGTACCTTGATATTTCTTATCAATAGCCTTGAAGTTTTATTATCTAAATCATTCTATAAAATAAGATATAGTGAAAATGGTAAGATGACCTTTAAAAAACATACATTAGAACACATCATCATAGGAATTCATCTTTCACTGGAATTTATCCCTTCTTCACTTCAGATTCCGTATGAAATTCACTGCCAATATTGTTCTTAGAGATAATAATATTGAATGATGAAATGAGAGGTCCTTAATGTGCATTTATACCCTTCCAAAAACCTTCTTTACTTGACCTTGAGCCGACTTGTAACTTCTTGTTTGCAACAAATTTTCTCCTTTACTTGACTTTATGACCAACTTATAACTTCTTGACCTTAGATTTGGGGTTTATTGACCAAAATTTGGGGCTTCATCTTTAATAGGTCATAGCTCCTCAAGCATGAGGAACCACATGGCATGCCACCTACCATTGGAGGTAGCTTGACGAGGACTATTAAATAATGGATGTTTTGCATGCATTTGCAATTTCCTTCATACTATTTTTCTTCAATCAAATTTGATATTCATGACCACACCTCTAGGGAATCTTAACCATTTAACCACTTAACCATATTTCCAAGGCTTCTTGTGTACTTCTTCAAAGAATATTTCTGTGAGGGCCATGCTTAAATTTACACCATAAGGGGACCACTTTGGATACTTCTTCAAATACACCCATCGCTCATAAAAAATTCTAGACTTATTTAAGAATTGACATCAATGACAACCAACTTTCCAAAAATAACCATATATTTTACACATTGAAATATATACAAAAATTACATCAAAGTACTTTCTAATTCCACAACTTCATGACTCATGTTGGCATAGTGGTAGAACCAAGGTTCAACACTTCAACAATGCACCAAAAAAACCCTAACTACTGACCCTTTTGACAACACCTGCAAAGCGGGCGAAATCTCACCCAAGGTAGAAGCAGAGGGGGTTACATGATGCAGGTGTCTGTAACCAAGATGGGACATGAATATTTGATAACAACACTCCATATAGTATTCTATCAACACTTAGAAGGTGATATTCATTAGTTCATTAGATTTAATAACATCACGGAACATACCCTAATAGAGATCGATGCAGTAACAACAAAGATCAAGCATGTCAACCACTTAGCACATATCATTAGGTTAGATACAACACTCATATATCATTAACACAAGTAAGTGATAAGAAACAATAGATCTATATATCATACATAACATTCAAGGTACTGAGCAAATTCATAACATAGCCAACAAAGAACAAAACAAACCAAAGACACACGATATACGTGGTTCACCCCAATGTGGGGCTATGTCTACCAAGTGCTTCATCTTCTTTATTATTCTTCAATATCTTACATTCAGTTGCTCCTATGCACCAAGACACAAATCCAAGCTTCACATAGGACAGGGGATCCGTGCACTGAGAACTAAATACTCATCCCAAAACTAGGTTTAAGAACGAATATTACTTCGCTATTGATCACAGAGCCTTACATACACATTTTTTTGCACAAAGAAAATCATAACTACTTTCACTTAGCTACTACCACTATCCACTACTACTATTCTACAATACATTATTACTTATAGTTTTACAATCCCTTACAATAAGGCGTAATCATGGGTAAACCCCATGGGCTAACATTCCATAACCCATTACAAAAACCCTAAGGAACCCCTTGCTGGGTCCACATAGCCCGTAAAATAAGTGAGATCCACGATCTTAGCACCGTTTGGGCGCTCCATTTTCGAACAGCCTGTCGAAGTCCAAAAGGTGGTCAAACCTGACTAAGGTTTCTTCAAACTTGGTCTAGGGACAACAACCCCCCAAAATTCACCTGTGACTCGTCCCAAGTCACTCAAGTTTGGGAAACGCTGCTTCAAAGGCATAAATATTAATTGGAGTTGCCTCAACATGTTGCTTCACCTAAGCCTCCTTCTCATCAAACTCCTAGATCATCTGCTCTGTAACAGGACCTTCCAGGCACTGTTCCACTGTTGCAACCACTTGGTCCAATTGCGAGCCTTGTGCCTCAATTTATTTGAACACCTTGTAGGCTTGATCTTGCATAGGTTATAGCTTCTGCACAACTTCCATTACCTTGCCCTGGATGGCAGTAATCTACTACTACACTGCATGATTTTATTGAGATATCTTCATTCTTTCAAATGCAATGAGTAGCTTCATCTGTGCCTATACAGAGGATGCCTTCTATTGCACCTCCTGTAAATGTGCTTCCAATTTCCTTAGATATGGATATTTTGCGAGGCGTTCATATGTCTATGTGCTTATATCGCTCAGATGTTTACATTCTGAGGTGAGGGCTCTGATTCTTACAACTGCATTCTTCGCGGATTCCTCCCTTTGATCGCGCACTTCCTGTGGGGTGCTCGGTACTTCTTGGATTTCCAACTATGTTATCCTCGCTTGAAGCTACTAAATGGTCTCAAAGATCTTCACCACTTGAATCTCGATCTATTCATGTTCCTCCTGTGCTAAGCTTGACACATAACAACATGATTTATTCACTGCTTATTTGACCGCAGTATTCTCTGTGAGAAGTCTCTCCTTTTCTCTCTGTAGCTTCTCTTTGTCCTCTTGGAGCATCACCCAAAACTCTTCCTTCACATTTTCATAGGAGGTTACATAGTACCGTGATACTCGTAATTGCTCTAAGACTTCCTCTTTATCTTGTTTCAAGGATTATGTATCCTTCTCCTTCTCTTCTTGGATTTTATGAAGTCGAGCCTCTGTCACATCTACAAGTCTTCTCAATTGGGATAGCTCATCCCCCAATTCTATTATTTGTGATGAGGGGGGTGCAGTAGGTATTGTGTGGACCAAACAAATATCTTGATGTATTTCCTTCAGTTTCTTATCGATCCTACCATATAGCTTCTCTTGTTTCACTCCATATCTCTACAAGATGTCCTTGGAAGCATCCTCCATGGCTCCGTGGACCAAACTGATGTCATCCTCTGTGAGCCTGGCCTCTAACTAGGGCTTACTGGCACAAGTATTCTTTCTTGCTGAAGGTTTCTGCAAAGAGACCTTCCTCTTCTGCGGTGTTACTACTTTAGCAGGGGGATCTTGAGGCAGTGTAGCTTCACGTTATCTTTACTTTTTTCCTTCATCCCCTTCTCCTTGTCCATTTGCTTCATGTTCTCCCCCTCCTCTGAGTGATCCAGATCCATTTTCTTTAGAGGCGTTGTCCTCCTCATTGATATCTGTCTCCTAGAATTCCTCCTTTTTCTTCTTCTTCATTGTCCCACTGGACTGTCCGACATGCTTGACTCGGGTGACCATGGGGCTTCCTATGGTGTCACTATTGAATAGTTCTGTATCATAAATGGGTACAAGGAAATACTCTAGCCATTCCTTGGCGATCTTCTCCATGTCTTCACCTGTTAATTTGTAGTAAGACTGTAACTATTCATTGTTCTCATCTCTATACACAATGATATAGATAAAATGTGGCTCTGCATGAAACTTGGCTATCAGTCTGTACTGGTGCAAGGTGTTCAGTGTAATGCACATAAATGACTCTATGGAAACCTTCAATTGATGATAGTAGGCATGAAACACAACATTAGACTGCCATTGCTTTGACATGTCATTGGTGTAACACAATGTAGAGAACCTAGCAGCCAATGGCTCTGAGGGTTCTATCTCTGGAAAGGTGGCTCCTTCAAGAATTTCCCAAGTGAAAAATGTGATCAACATGATCAGCTAGATAAATTGGAATTCATATCCCAAATCATGAGCTTTGTGACAATATTTCTCAAGTTCATTGACGAGGTAACTCGCCCAATTCATCTGCATTCCCTCCACACATTTTCCTGTGAGGTCCACCATGAACTTGGTGACCTGTGTGGGGCAGTTATTTCTTACGATCTTTCCATCTATGAGGTGGAAAGTGAAGCACAATATGTCGTCCTGGATAGAGGATACCTTGTAGCCTCACTTTCCGTTTTCAACTTCATCGTAATATTTCTTGATGCACTATGCCAGGGAGCGGTCCGAGGCCTTCCCTAGATAAAATTGTTGAGGGTCAAGTCCCTTCATTATTAATCCTATAATCCGGTGGATCAGCTTCGGATCCACATTAATCCTTTGGTCAAGCCACATGTATCTGTCATGATATCATGACAAGAGGATTTTAACACAAGCGTTAACATCTTGGTGACGACCAAAATGGGGAATATTCATCACATTTAGAACAGTGGACTATGTGAGCTCCTTAATCCATGGATGGGAGACAAGGTGAGGCTTATTACTAGTTGTCTTCATCAAGTATTGGTGGGGTGCGAGCATAGCATAGTTATTTCTATCCCCTAGGTTGAATTTTTTGTTCTTCAACAGTAGGATCTTTCCTAACTGGCTCCCAACTACGCGTATTCCCTTCGGAATGTACGTGGTGATAAAGGTGTAGTCATAATCTCACGAAATGATTTCACGGTTAACTGTGATAGACAAAGGTGGAATATAGTCTGGTAAGATCGACGGGATCTACTTTGCATTAGCCAGATCGCCACGATGCTTTCTTCACTGCTAAGACGCGGGGTTAACACAGCCAGAATGACTTGCATTCGAAGGGGAAGCTTGCATTCTCCTAGTCGACGATGCCTATACACCTTCAGATAATGGTTTATCAACCATCATCTTCTTAAGGACTTCCTTGATAGACTTCTCTAATGAACTAGGTTTGCCTGACATTCTCACTTTTAAATGAATAGGTCAGGGTAGAGGAACTAACAGGTGGTGTTAAAAAATAGATGGCGAGGTCTATCTTTTGATAACACAACTCGACAGATAATCAATTCTCTTGTTAGTTCAGTCAATATTGGGTGGAAAAAAGTGGTCCCAACGCAACATCCGACAGGTTAAATAAGAAGGGTACCACAATGAATTCTTCCAACGGGAAATAATGCTTCCATCAATGTGAATCTGTTCGTTATGGCACGGTCTCAACATCCCAAAAGTGGTCCATCGACCCATAAATGTGTTTTCTATCCATTCCAGAGTGTCATTCTAATGGTCTAGGCACCTCCAACGGTCATATAGTTTCGCCAGGGTGAAGTCCCATTCTGTGTGGTCCTGCTATTCTAGCGAGGTTCAAATCCTGTGAACCTACCTCCTGCGAGCTTCCAGTCTGTGAAGTCTTCCATATGGTCTCTGTAGATTCCTGTAGCTTTTCCATCTTATCTTTATTTTTACTGATCTTCCTTTCCTTCTTCTCTATGATCCGAGTCTCTCTAACTATGTCTGGATTCCTTTTTCCATCCTTATTCTTATCTTCTCCTAGCATAATGACTTCACACTGCTAATGTGCTCTCAAAGGGTCTAAAGTTAATATCCCTTCTCTTATTAATTTCTGGGTGGGTATTCTTCTTTCTTGCATGGATATGTCCTTCAAACCTTCTTGTATTATTTCAACCTTGATGGCTAATTCTCTTGCCTTATGTTGCTTCGACTTATCCTCTCATTCTTCTATTAGTCGATCTATTTTTCTAGTTATGAAATCCATTGGCTCTTGCTTTTTTTGTTCTGTAGCTTCTTCCTATGCTTTCCTTCTGATTTGATATTTCTCAATCCAAGGCTTACCTAATAAAAGTGGGAAATGGGTGTTGTTCTCAACAAAATTAATGACTTCAAATTCCTCTTCATTCGATGTTCCATGAATAATAATAGGTACATTAGTAAATCTTCCACATAAGATTATCATCTTTCCCTTAAACAAGCCTATCCTTCCCAATGAAGGTACCATAGTAGGATTTCCCAGAACTTCCCAAGTGTCTTCTGTCATAATATTCACTTGTGTTTCTTCATCCAAGACACAGTGTATGTCGAAGTCTTTATTATTTCACTTATGCGTTGTTTTAGTCTCAAGATATATGGTAAATTGACATCTTTTTTATCAATCATTGTTTCTTTCAACCGTGCTAATGTAGTCTAAACTTCCTCTGATCCTTTCTCTTTCTGATCCTCTAACATGCTCTTATTCCCTTAACTTCCTTCATAGTTTTCTTGTCTCATGTTCATTCTTTCAAGTTTAGCAATCATCCTTGGAAAATCCTCAACCTCATGACCAACATTTTTACAACAAAGACAAATAGGACCTGTACTAGAGAATTCCTTAGCAAAATGTCCTGGTCTTGTGCAGTTATAACACAATGTCAATCCTCTTTAACTCATGTATGTTCCCCAACTGCTTCTATACTGCACACTAGGATCACAGTGCTGGACCTGCAATCTACAAAAATTCTTTCTAGGTTTCTGCATCCACTTATTAGTCCAAAAGTTCTTTCTATGCATAGGAATAACATATCTTTCTTCATTTCTATTATCTTTACTTAGATCAAATCTTTCTTCCAACTGCGCCCCAACTTTCATACCAGGACAAAATCTATTAAACATACCTAAATTCATGCTTTTGAAACAAACATTTTCACTTATCTTAGTCTTATCAAAGCACAAATATTTACCTCTTTTAAGATCTTACCTCACTTCTTCAGCTTGAATTTCTTTCTTAGCACAGAGCTTCGCAAGTCAAGTAGAATACTATGCACTTCAACAACAGATCTACACACAGAGCTTCTCTTTTCTTTACTTCAATTCCCAGCAATCACATTTTCAAGTCCCGACAACAGAACCATTTGTTGGCATAGGGGAACACCCAGGGTTCAATGCTTCAACAATGCACCAACAAAACCCTAAATACCGATCCTTTTGGCAACACCTATGAAGCAAATGAAATCTCACCCGAGGTAGAAGCAGGGGGGGTTATAGGAAACAAGTGTCTATAACCAAGCTGGGACATAGATCTATGATAAAAATACTTTGCAAAGTATTCTAGCAACACTTAGAAGGGGATATGCATTAGTTCATTAGCTTTAATAACATTGAATAACATACCCTAATAGAGATTGACACAGTAACAACAAATATCAAGCATGTCAACCACTTAGCATATATCATTAGGTTAGATCTAGTACTCATCCACCATTAACATAAGTAAGCACTAAGAAACAACAGATCTATCTATCATACATAACATTCAAGGCACTGAGAAGATTCATAACATAACCAACAAAGAATAAAGCAAACCAAAGACACAAGATATACGTGGTTCACCCTAATGTGGGGATACATCCAACAACTACTTCATCTTCTTTATTATTCTTCAATTTCTTACATTCAGTTGCTCCTGTGCACCAAGCCACAAAGACAAGCTTTGCATAGGATAAGGGATCTATGCACTGAGCACCAGATCCTCCTTCCAAAAATGGGTTTAAGCACAAATATTACTTCGCTATTGAGCACAGAGCCTTACATACACATTCTGTTTCACAAAGCAACTCAGAATCACTTGCACTTAGCTACTACCACTATCCACTACTACTCTTCTACAATACAT
This sequence comes from Picea mariana, assembly GCA_032191745.1. NCBI lineage: Eukaryota > Viridiplantae > Streptophyta > Pinopsida > Pinales > Pinaceae > Picea > Picea mariana. Next base: position 19,116 of record JASDQU010254750.1, on the reverse strand, counting down.
TCTTACTTATACTTTTACAATACCTTACAATAAGGCCTAATAACGGGTAAACCACATGGGTTGACATCCCATAACCCATTAAAAAAAACTTAAGTAACCCCTTGTTGGGTCCACATAGCCCACAAAATAAGTAAGATCCGCGATCTTAGCTCTGTCTTGGTGCTCCATCTTCGACCAGCCTGTCGAAGTCCAAAAAGTGGTCAAACTTGACCAAGGTTTCCTCAAACTTGGTCGAGGGCCAACAACTCACACGACAATTCCAACCAACAAATCCCTTTTCCCCTCATCCCACACATTGGTTGGATAGGAAATCTCAGAGTTGTGGCTCTAGGAACTCCAACTATCAAAATAGAGTATTCATTCACTTATGTACACATGTACATTCAATTTTCTTCTAAATTTATAAAAATTTGTGGGTATGTCTCTCACATGTCTTCCTCGTGTTTCCATGTAGAGTCTTCAAGACTGTAACAGTTCCATTGACTATTTACCAATCCTATGGATTTTTTCCTGAGCAATTTTATTTTCCAGTCCAAGATGCACATTGGTTCCACCCAAAAATCCCCTTCGTGTTCCACTTGGATCACATTCCAATCAATCACATGATTAGGAATAGGTACATACTTTTTTAATAAAGACACATGGAACACCTTATGAATTCTCATGGATGCAGGTAATTCTAGAATGTATGATACTAGTCCTATGTTTTCTAAGACCTCAAAATCCCCACAATATCTCCCTTCCAACTTTGGTAAACTTCCCACTGTTAGCGAGCTTCTCTTGGATTTAAATTTTAAAAACACATGGTCTCCCACTTTGAATTCTCTATTTGTCCTCTTTTTATTATAATATCTCTTTTTCCAATCTTGTGCAACTTTCAAATTTTATCGAATCTTTACCATTTTTTCTTCCATTTCCTTTAACAACTCGAGCCCTATCACAACTCTATCTATTGGGTTATCCCAACTTACTAGTGTGTTGAATTTTCATGATACCCATTGCTGTATTCAAACTCAACTAAATGAATATAGTTTTTTCATTTAGAAGGCTTGTCCACTATATAAATTCTCAACATATCTTCAATTATTTGATTAATTCTCTCTATCTTCCCATCTAAATCTGGGTGTTATGTTGTAATGAAATTCAAATTAGTCCCAAATCCTTTAAACAACCCTTTCCAAATATTGGAAATGAACTTGGATATCAATCTAACAATACTGTCTTAGGCACACCATGTAGCCTAGCAACTTCTCTCCTATAAATTTATGCAATATTGGTTTCCTTGTGAGTTACTTTAACTGGAATGAAATGTTCATCCTTTGTAAGCTTTTCCACCACTACCACAACGAAATCATGTTTCCTTGATTTCCAAGGCAATTTGGTAATGAAATCGATAGTCACAACTTCCCATTTCCACTCAAGAATGGATAATGATTGCAAAAATCTTGGTGTATGTCCGTGCTCATCCTTTACCTTTTTTCATTCCATGCATCTAGCCAAATAATATGTGACATATTTCTTCATACCAGGCCAAAAATATTGGCCTCTTACAACTACAATATTTTTTTGATATCCTGGATATTAGATGTATGGTACATTATTCATCTCCTTTAGAACTAAATTTCTCAATTCCTAAGAATTGGGAACATAAATTCTATTTTGAAATAAGAGGATTCCATCCTCTTCCAACTTGTAATCCTTATATTTATGTTGTATATCATTATGTTGTAAGCTTCCTTTGACTTTCACATAATGTTGATCCATTGTTATAACCCATACAATTCTATCTTTTAAATATGTCCTATACATATTAATGGTTGTAGCATGCATTTTATGTACCCTTCTTATGAGTGTATCAACCACCTTGGTCTCTTTTCCCCTTATGTTCTTGATTTCAAAGTTATATTCGGTAAGAAATTCCAACCATATAGTTTGTCTAGCATTTAGTGTTGGTTGTTCAAATAGATATTTGAGACTGCTATGGTGTGTACTCAATTTGAATTTTTTCCCCATAAGGTAATGAATCCACATTATTAAGGTATGTACTATGGATTCCAGCTCTAATTCATGTGTGGCATAGTTTAGTTCATGTTCCTTCCATTTTATATACTCATAAAAAATTACATGTCCATTTTTCATAAGGAATCCATGGAGCCCTTCCTTGCATGCATATGTGCACACAAACAAATTCTCATCTGGATATGCAACTTTCAAAATAGGTGCACTGGTTAAAAAATCATTTAAGAATTGGGAATTTTCTTCACACATGGCACTCCACTCAAACTTTACTCTTTTCTTTTGCAAATATTTTATTGGGTGTGCAATTTTGGAGAATCCTACAATGAATATCTTGTAATAACCAACTAGACCCATAGATGGTCTAACCTCTAAAATGTTTGTTGACGTCTAACAACTCTTGATTGCTTCAATCTTTTCAGGTCCACTATTATTCCTTCTTCTAAAATAATGTGACCAAAATAATGGATTTTCTTTTGATAGAAAGTGCATTTG
>JASDQU010254747.1:3193-16056 GCA_032191745.1 Picea mariana | reverse complement strand
ACCGCTTCCGATTCCCCCTGCTATTTGGAAGGATATCTCTATGGACTTTATTACAGGATTACCCAAATCGGGGAATAAATCAGTCATAATGGTGGTGGTGGATCGCCTTTCCAAGTATGCTCATTTTTGTGCTCTTCCGCACCCATTTACTACATCCACGGTGGCTCAAATTCTCATGGATCAGGTCTTCAAGCTTCATGGCATGCCGCACTCTATTGTTTCAGATCGAGACCCAACTTTCACAAACAATTTTTGGTAAGAGTTGTTTAAGCTACAAGGCACACAATTGCATCTCAGCTCAGCTTATCATCCACAAACGGATGGTCAAACGGAAGTTGTCAACAAGTGTTTGGAAACATATCTGAGGTGCTTTGACTCTGAAAAACAACACCATCAAAGTGCTATTCTATTGCTATTTCGTATATCATTTCTGTGTATTGTGAAGATTATGCTAGATATTTTACTATTATTCTGCCATTTCTAGCATTTTATTTCTGTTCTGCATATTTTATATATATGGTATCTTGCACAACTAATCTATGAAAGGAAACTATCCTAATGCTACATAAACTTGAGATGAAAACTGAATCTACAGAATCAAATGAGACATAATCTAACTATGAAAGCAAAAACTTAATCTAAATACGAAAGCATGAAATCTAGAATTAATCTATGAAAACATGAAAGTGTGTAAATTAAATCTAATGAAAGCATTTTAAAAACATCTACAACGACACACAACAAAAAGGTAAACGACAAACCACTATGAGAAAGTAAAATCTTGCATTAAAACAATCCAATACATGAAAAATAATGAAAATCACTATCTCAAAACTATAATACTATGAATCAAATCTCAATCACTCTATTCTTCTATTCTCTATTCTAGAGAGAGGCCTCTTCTCAAATGAGGAGAGAACCCTCTTATTTATACATAAATGAAGATAAGAGACTCATAATTACAGATCCACTTTTCTCTCAACCTATCCCTTCAAATCCTCCACAAATATCTTGGATAAGATATTCTATCTCCATGATCTTCTCCTTGAAGTGATCTTGAATGCTTATCTCCACATCTTCAAAGAAGATAAAATTCGAATTTGAAGCTAGGTGGTGATTTTTGACTTTGTGAAAATCTTCAAATATGCCTGTAGTCATCACAAAACTCTTCCAACTTTGAGATATAATGAAAATATGTTAATTTTCTAATATTTAGTCACAAATTCTCTTAAAAATACTCAAAATAAATAATTTGGAAAATGGAAATGTAAACCCATATGTTTTTATGAAAGTGATGACAATTAATGGTTTTATGAAAGGATAAGATAAGAATGAGGTGATAAATGGTGTATGATCAAGGAATAAAAGGTGTATTTATGTGGTCCAACAGAGTATGATCAAAACATACCTCTCCTTCCAAGAAGTCATCCCCCTAAAGTATGCCCCTATTAGTATCCATTTTCTCAAAAAAATGAAATAGAAAAAATAGTGCAGGAATTTCTGGAGGCTGGTGTCATTCACCCAAGTACTAGTCCATATTCATTCCATGTTTTGATGGTCTTAAAAAAATAAGGTTCTTAGTGCATTTTCCATATTTTCACACCATTAATAAATTGTTCATTAAGGATAATTTTTCCATTCCCATTATTGATGATCTGTTGGATGAACTCCAGGGTGCATTTTTCTTCCAAAAATTTGATCTTCACTCAGGCTATCACCAGATTCATATGAATGAAGAAAATATTTCAAAGACCACTTTCCAAACTCATGAAGGCCATTATGAATTCTTGGTAATTCTTTTTGGACATTGTAATGCCCCATCTACCTTCACAATTTTCATAAATAAAATCTTGAAGGAATACCTTTAGAAGTTTGTTCTGGTTTTCTTCGACGACATCCTCACTTACATCCACACTTGGGATGTCCATCTACACCATGTGGACAAAGTACTCCAATTGTTACACGAAAATCAATTGTTTGTCAAAATTTCCAAGCATTGTTTTGGCACAAGCGAGGTTGAATATTTGGGACACATTGTGGGTCATCATGGAGTAAGAGTGGACCCCAAAAAGATTCAAGATATGTAGGATTTGATGACACCCATGACCTTGAAACGCTTTCGGGGTTTGTTAGGCCTCACAAAATATTACAGGAAATTTGACCACCATTATGGAAATATTTCCCAACCATTAGAAGAACTTCTTAAGAAGAATTCATTTCATTGGACACCGGCAACAGAACATGCATTCACCAATTTAAAGCAATCCATGTGCACTACCCATGTCTTAGTAGCCCCTGGTTTCAACAAAACTTTTGTTGTGTAATCTGATGCTTTAGGAACTGATATTGGCGTAGTTCTAAGACAATAGGGTAGACCTCTTGCTTTCACTAGCCAAGAATTGAGTGGTCGTAGTTTGGGAAAATATACCTATGAAAAGAAAATGATGTCCATTCTCCATGCTGTGCACACTTGGTGACGATATCTATTAGGACACCATTTTCAGAAAAAAAAAATATCACCATAGTTTGAATTATTTCGTAGAGAAGAGGTTATCCTCCCCAGAACAGAACAAGTGGCTGACCAAAATGTTGGGTTATGATTATGAGATAATATATAAAAAAGGAAAAGAAAATGTAGTGGCAGATCCATTTTCAAGACAATATGAGGATGAAGGATCCCTCTTTCCTTTATCATTACTGGATTCCTAATTGGATTGAGGAAGTTTGAAAAGAGTGTCTAACCCACCCAACTCTATAAAAGGTAATTCAATAACTTCAGTAGGACCCTAACCCATCCACTAACTACACTTGGAAATGCAATATCCTCTGGTATAAGGATCGCTTGGATTTTTCTCCGACTTTAGCACCCAAGCCCAAGATCTTAAATGAGTTTCATTCATCTATTATTGCGGGTCACTAAATCTTCCAAAAGACCTATGCTTTCACTCACCTTTATTTTTTTTTGAAGGCATGAAGAAGGATATCCTTACTTTTTTCACCAAATGTGACATTTTCCAATGCAATAAAGGTGAAATTGTCAAGACCCCAGAAGCTCTACATCTGCTACCCATTCCAACTTCTATTTGGACTAACATCTCCATGGAATTTATCGTGGGCCTCCCCAAAGTGAGAAACAAGCCAGTCATCATGCTCGTGGAAGATCACCTCTCAAAGTATACACATTTTTGTGCCTTACCACATCCTTTTACACCCACTATGGTAGCACAATTTTTCATTGATCTTATTTTCAAACTACATGGCATGCCAACCTCCATTGTGTTTGATTGTGACTTGAATTTCACCAACACATTTTGGAAAGAGTTGTTTAAATTATAGGGAATGCAATTGAACATGAGAACAACATACCACCCCCAAACAAATGGTGAAATGGAAGTTGTTAATAAATGTTTGGAAACCTACTTGCATTGTTTTTCCTCAAATAAACAACATCAGTGGGTGTAAATGTTACCATTGGTAGAATGGTGGTACAACAATTCCTATCATACAACCACCAAAATGACACCATATGAAATGGTGTATGTCCAACAACCACTTACAGTAACTTCATATCTTCCAGGAACATCAAAGGTTCAAGCTATTGATAAGTTGTTGCAAGGTAGAGAAAATACCCTCATGAATTTGAAGGATAACCTCCACATGTCCTAAAATTGTATGAAGCAATAGGCTGACCAACAACGTTCCAAAAGGGTTTTCCAAGAAGGTGATCAAGTGTTTCTCTGACTCCAACCTTACAAGCAAACCTCACTCAAAGCCCATGGCCACCACAAGTTGGCACCCAATTTTTTTTGTCTCCTATCATATTATCAAATGTATTGGTCTATTTTCCTACAAAATGACACTTCTAGCTACCTCCTAAATACATCCAGTTTTCCATGTTTCCTGTTTAAATAAAGTGGTGGGTTAGAATTGCAGGGTTCAAACCATCCTACCTGAATTAGATGAAGAAGGATCCAATCGGTTTCAACCAAAATCAGTCCTCAACGTGCGTGAGGATCAATTGTGTGGCTGAACTATCAAATAAGTTTTGATAAAGTGGAAGGACATGTCTCTAGAGGATGCAACTTGGGAACTAGAGTCCATGCTGCAACATTTTCCACATCTTCATCCTTGAGGACAAGCTATATTTTGAAGGAGGAGGGCATGTTAGGATCTGACCCTAACACCTATTAGTTGGCCATTAGTTACCATGATGTAGTTTCCATGTAATAAAGGAATACATTAGTTAATAAGGCCTATTGAATAAATGAGAACAAGTCAATGTAAGAATACCTAATAGAAGCTTCCACTTCTAGAAATATGATCCTCTAGAATATTCTTTAGAAGATAGAATTAATATAAATAAGAGTAGGAGGTATGAGAAATATTGTCTTGAGAAGGTATTGTAATAGATATTTGTTATGTTGGAGGTTTCCCCCTAAAAAAGGCAAGTGAACAATGCTTTCTTTGAATAAAGGTAGTATTTTTGGTATAAGTTCTGGTATTTCTCTCTTAATATTTTTGTCGTTCCCTTGATATTTGATAAATATTTCTCTTTATTCATAATATATTACATCTAGTACCTTACATTGTCTCCTCACAAATCAGAAAACCCTCCTTTATTCCTCTCCCTAAGCCTTCCAATCCCGCTCCTCCTTCCACTCCACTAAAGATCTAGAAATTGACCCTAGAAGAAATGGTTGAATTCCATCTCAAGGGCCTTTTCTACAATTGTGATGAAACATATTTTCTGGGGCACAAGTGTAAGGAACACAATATTTTTATGGCCATATCTGAGGATTTTTCTGACAAAGAGGTAAAGTTTCCCCCTATGGCAAAGCTACCCTAGTGAATTGATCTTACTATGCCCTTTGATCGACCAACAATTGAACTGGTCATTTCGTTGAATGCCCTCACTGGATTATTTTCTCCCTAAACCCTCAAACTAATTGGCTACATCAAGCATCGAAAGTTCATCATCCTAATTGATAGTGGAATCACCCATAATTTTATTCATCATCGCATTTCCCAATAAACCAATTGCTATATTTGTGCAATCAACAATTTTCAAATCATAATTACTAATGCAGGTCCCATGGAATGTGGGGGACATTGTGAAAATGTGTATCTCCAAATTGGTCAATACAACCTGAAATATCATATGTTTGTTATCGACATGGGTGGTTTTGACATTGTGCTCAGTGCAAAATGGTTATGCACTCTTGATCCCATTCTCATGGATTTTAAGGAATTAACTATGAAATTCAAATAGGAGGAATATATGTATAAGTTTCAAGTCATCAAAACATGCTCCCATGATATCATTAGTTCTCATCGAATGGAAAAGCTCCTCAAAAAATGTAATTCAAGAATTATTGCACAACTCCATTCCATTCAAGCAGTTTAGGAACCCTCTGTGCATCCTGACCTCCAATCTATCCTCTCCAAACACTAAGCTAGTTTTTCCAATCCCCATGGACTTCCCCCTTCCCATGGTGTTCATGATCATTCCACTCCTATAGTCCTGGGAAGTCTTCCTCCCAATGTTCTCCCTTATCATCATCCTTTTTCCTAGAAGAATTATATTGAGAAAATTATTCAAGAATTGCTCGACGCAGGTGTTATTTTTCATAGTACCAGCCCCTATTATTCTTCCGTGGTCATGGTTCTTGAGAAAGAAGGAACTTGGTGCATGTTTCCATACTTCTGCACCCTCAACAAGATCACCATCAAAGACAAATTTCCTATTCCTATCATTGATGATCTATTGGATGAATTGAGAAATGCTCAATGATTTTCTAAACTTGATCGTTGTTTTGGCTACCACCATGTATGTATGAAAGAGTAATAAGTTCCCAAGATTGTATTTCAAACTCATGAGGGTAACTATGAGTTCTTGGTAATTCCCTTTGGCCAATGTAATGTAATTCTCCCTCCACTTACCAAATTTCCATGAATCATGTCTTCCATCGTTTTCTTCATCATTTTTTCTCAGTTTTATTTGATGAAATTCTCATCTAAAGTAAAAATTGGAAAACCCATCTTGCTCATGTGGATCAAGATCTCCATATACTCTCTTAGAAAAAATGTTTCCTCAAACAATATAAATGTTTCTTTGGAACCTCATAATTGGAGTACATAGGTCATATTGTTGCCAATGATGGTGTACTGGTAGATGCTTATAAAATTGAAGCTATGAAAGATTGGCCTCACCCTAAAACTATTAAAATTCTACATGGTTTTCTAGGCTTGATGGGATATTATCGCAAGTTTTTTCAGAAGTATGGAAAAATTGCAACACCTCTCACTTCTATCCTTAAAAAGAATGCTTTTATCCTGCCCATTCCCGAATTCAAAAAGACTTCTTTCCTGGAATATGATGCTTTAGGGAAAGGAATTGGGGAAGTCCTCCTCGAAGATGGAAATCCTTTGGCCTTCACTAGAAAACAACTTTCAGAGAGACATCTAGGAAAATCGATATGTGAAAAGTAAATGTAGGTGATTCTACATGTCGTGGATCTATGACATCCTTATCTCTTGAGTCAATGCTTCCAAATTAAATTAGATCATGAGAGCCTCAAGTATTTTTTGGAACAACAAATTTCATCCCCAGAGCAACAAAAATGGGTGACCAAGATATTTGGCTATGATTATGAGATAATTTACAAGAAGGGAAAATAAAATGTGCTTGTTGATTCTCTTTCCAGGAAGTATGAAGAAGAAGTGTCCCTATTTTCCCTCTCCTCCATTGTACCAAATTGGCTCCAAGTTATTCGCAAGGAATGGCTGCAAGACCCCAAACTTTATCACTTGATCCAAAAATTGCAACACCATTCTCGAGCTTCTCCAGGGTACTCTTGGCACAATGAAAATGATTTGCTAGAAAGGCCATTTGTATTTAAGAAAACAGTCGCAAATTAAATCCACAATGCTTTCTGAGATTCATGCTTCACCATAGTTTGGAATTCAGGGTTTACCAAAACTTATGAAAGGGTCAAACACTCTTTTTTCTGGGATGGTATGAAACAAAAAGTCCACACGTTTGTGGTTGAATGTGATGTCTGTCAACACAACAAGGGATAAATAGTTAAATCCCTAGGAACACTCCAACTGCTTCCAATTCCCCATGTTATTTGGAGGGATATTTCTATGGATTTCATTGTTGTCTTACCTAAATCAGGCAATAAGTTAGTAATCATTGTGTTAGTCAATAATATTTTCAAATATTCTTATTTTTGTTCTCTTCAACAACCATTCACTGCATCCATAGTGGCTCAAAATTTCATGGATAATATCTTCAAACTTAATGGCATGAATCATTATATTGTCTCTAATAGAGATCCAACTTTCACCAGTAATTTTTGGAAAGAACTTTCAAGGCTCGAAGGAACCAATTTCATCTCAGCACTGCCTATCATCCTAACACCGATGGACAAACTGAATTTGACAACAATTGTTTGGGAACATAGTTTCTATGTTTTCCATCTGACAGAAAAAGTGGGATCGGTGGTTACCCCTATCTGAATGGTGGTACAACACATATTACCATATAGCTACTTGAATGACTCATTTTGAAGCAGTCTATAGACAAAAGCCACCATCAGTTATCTCATACATCTCAGATGTCTCGAAGGTTCGAGAGGTTGAAAAAAATCTTATAGTCCGAGTGGCCATTCTCTGTACCCTCAAAGAAAATTTGGTGATGGCTCAAAATCACATGAAGAAAAAATTAGATTAAGGTCATTCTGAACGTAAATTTGCTGAACGAGACCAAGTGCTTCTTCACATGCAACCTTATAAGCACCCTTCACTCAAAGATGAACATTGTGAGAAAATTTATCCCAAATTGTGTGGTCATTATACAATTCTCAAGAGGGTGGGGCTTGTGGCCTACTAGTTAGCTTTGCAGAGTCATTCTAAGCTCCATCTTGTTTTTCATGTCTCGTGCTTAAAGAAATTGATTGGAACTAAGTGATAAACTCAAACTAGTCTCCCTGAGTTGGATGAAGAAGATTTCATTGGGTTATAGCCACAAGTAGTATTGGACTAGCGAGAGTGTCATCTTTGTTAGTGCACCATCAAGGAAGTGTTAATTCAGTGGAAATATACATCTCCAAAACATGCCACCTGGGAGATGACAACCATTTTGCAATAATTTCCTCATCTCAAGCATTGAGGACAAGGTTGTTCTTCAAGGGGGAGAGATTGTTATGGACCAAAACTGCCTAACCCATTAGGTAGGTGTAATGATATATTTTCCATGTAATAAAGGTCGAAATCAATTAATAAGGCCAATTTAATAAATGTGAAAAAGTCACTCTAAGAAGACCTAATAGAAGCTTTCACTTCTAGAAAGATCTTCCTCTAGAATGTTCTTTAGAAGATAGAATTAGTATAAATAAGAGTAGGAGGCATGAGACATATTTGTCTTGAGAATTATTGTAATAGATCACTTCTCTGTTGGAGGTTTCCCCCTCAAAGAGGCAAGTGAACATTGCTTTCTATCAATAAAGGTACCATTTTTGGTGTTGTGGTTGTCTACATTTTATTGTTTCATTGGTAATTTTTGCAGTATTTCTATTTTCTACTTAATATAATAGATATGGTACCTAACACATGGGATCCCATGCATGGATATTGAGCATTTTCATTTGGCTAAGCCCATGTTATGCCTATAAAAAGAAGCCTTGTCCCTACATTTCGTTACACTTTTGAATGCAAGGTTATGTTGACGGAATGTACCCATTAAGACCGAGAATCTCATTTGTTTCTACTCATGTATCCTTGTGTTTCCTTAACTTTTTTTTTCCATATTCCCTTTCAAGGTGTTATTACATAAAAAATATTGTTGTTGGATTACTATCACATTAGAGAGGTCTTACTATAGGAATGAAAGAACCCTCCCATGGAGAAACAATAGAGTCCATAATTACAAGATTCTCCTCAGCTGATACATTTCACATTTTATTTCCTTTATATTCGATGACAACGAATTTCTTCTCTTCCACCCCAAAGTGTGATTTAAATCATTTAGATTCCTTGTTTGAATGATTAGTTAGTTAGTATATATTCTTAGGGATAGATTGAATTGCATTACTTTATTATTGACTGACATTTTCCTTATCTTAGCTCTATAGTAGCAGAGACTCATTTTTTGGTGCATACACAAAAACCCCATATATAGAATGATGACTCTAGTAGGGATTAGAAACAATTTCTCTTTCCTTCATTGTTTTGTGGATCTATTTTTTTCTTCTTTCTTTTGATTTGTTATCATCTTAATTTAGCCCATTATTTTAACCCAACACACCATTGTGAGATCATTTAAAAAAAAAACACATTTATGAGCATTCTCAAGAAATTGCACCACTATTTCTTAGGTTCTTAAACATAGTACTTAGTTTTCTCATTGAGACCCACATGATTTAGTAATGTAGGTAGATAGTCTTTCTACTCAAATGATAACCACTAATTGTTCCACTATCAAGTCCAAATCCCACACTACCTTTGTTAAATCCATTTTTTAGAATTGTTTTACTTTTCCAAAAGTTGGCTTTAGCATGTTAAATTCATACATGAATTACTCATAGTGTTTTACATTTTGTTTTCTATTTAAATTGTTCAATGTTAAGAAAATTGGTTAGTAAGGAATAAAGCACTTTATTTTAGTATTTATTTCCTTCGATTTTTCTTTCCCACAATTTATTTCTTAGTATTTCCTTTCATTTATTTACTTCCACATTTCAATTCGATTGTCCACACAACTTGTGTGGGAAATTAAGGACCTGAAGGCTCTTCCATGACTGACTATTCTTTCTCCCTTGTGATACAATGATTAATTAGAAATGGTTGAAAGTTTTAAATATCTCCTTTGGCACTCCAACTATAATAGGCTTGGTTCATATTCCCAAGATAATAACTCCAACTATAATACGCTTGGTTCATATTCCCAAGATAATTACTTTTGTAACCAACAAAGTTAATCTAACCCATTATAATCCTCCATTGGGGAAGAAACGAATTTATAGTTTAGGTTAGTAGTATGAAGTAACAAGGAATCCAAACAACACCCTATGATTGTTTATCATTAAACATAGTTTTCCTCTTAGGGAACTATCTAATTCATTGTGTTACATAAGGGATGCATTCTCTTTTGATTTCCACTTTTTAGGTAGGGATAGGTAGTTTGAGAACTTCCCATCTATTTTAAGTTGGGTGTCACCTCGACTATTTAAATTTGCTAAACCCTTGTCAACAACTTGTGAAGAGGTATCCTAGCTACAAATCTTAGGTATATCATCAAGTGGCTCTTATGAGGTTACAAGAGCATGTAAGATAGATAGTTGTTCCCCCTAATATTTCATCACCTTGGGAGTTTCACTATAGTTTTTTATATCATACTTCGCTTGTCTCATTTAGTGGACTTCATCAAGACATTTGAAAGGCCCAATTACATTCAATAATTTCTTGAGCCTTCCTATCATCATTATGGGTGTGATTTTTTCATTTTTTTTCTTTGTCGAAAGTTATCACCAAGACCATATTTTGTCACAATAGGAAAATAAACTTGAAAAACACATTGTTCACCACCTAAGCACATTTTCCTTCGGTAGTGGAAATTATATCTAAGGGGAACAATGTTTATGGTAGTAATTGTGGGGGTACTCACAATCCCTACTAGAATTGAGCTCAAACCAGGCATAAATAGAATTTTCATCATTGGAATTCTCATCATTGCACGATTTTCCAACTCTATGGTCACCCCAACCATGAGTGTCATAAACTCTCATGACTAGTCTAAGAACTTAGTTTAGAGAAAACTCACCATAATAAACACAGTGATTCTCTTTTTTCTACCTTACATCACCTTCTCTCTCATCATGAACCCATCATTTCACGAAGTGAGGTTACACTAACCTCGAATGTAATGCCAAGTTTTGATCCCCATACTATGAATGTATACATATATGATGAAATGACTATAAGCATAACATATGCGACTTGTAAAGTGTACACTGAAATATAATATAAATAAATCACATGTTGTAGAAGAAGGACAAAAAAATAAGGGGGCTATGACTCTACAAGAGGGGAAAGAAAGGGAAGCTTAATAGGTTAAGTGAGAATAATATTACTTTATTTCATATTTTCCTTATCTTTATTAAACCTTTATTTATGATTATCCTAAATCCTTTCAACCTTGTAAATAATTGTGAATGTGAAATACATATACTTCTCAAGAAGGCATGTGGTCTTACGTTGGATGCACATATATTTTATGATTTAGGGCATGTAAGAGGAGATTCAAGTTCACTATTACTTGAGTTCTTATATGAACTTAGAGTGCCATAGTTTTACAACTATAAAATTATGAAGAAATAAAACGATGATATTATGAGGAAATTATGGTTGTGTGCAAGGGTAATTTATGTTATTAAGAGGAATTAATTACAACTATTTATCTCTAGAATTCCACCATAGATATTTCATGGCCAACCTATGCTAAATACTTAGATGGAAGTGGGATATCCTAAGGGACTATTTACTAGGGAAAGGGATCCATTCCCTTGGTTTATGTAGGATGAGGGGAAAGAGGGATGATAGATTGATATTGTTGTAGTGGAAATTAGTTTGAGAATTCTAGGAATTAGGTTGTGGGAGAGAAATTGGAGCCATACCATATGAATTGTTCCTGGTGGATTCATAGCCTTAGCTCATGGGTGGCCTTTGATACAAATATATTAGGTGTAATAGTGATTCTATGGTTAGGTGGAACAACCTTCTTCTATAGCTAGTTGTTGAAGAGCTTCTAGGTGGAGCAACCTTCTTCTATAGCTAGTTGTTGAAGAGCTTCTAGAAGATAAGTGTTCTTGTTTTGTTGATAAATATGTAGAATTGTTTTTTTCATGTCATATATTAAATTATTTTGTATTTTGTTTAGTTCATAATGCATGTACATCAGTTTTCATTCATAATTATTGGTTCATGATTGAATGGTTGTTTAATTACGCTTACATAACTCTACATTAGTATGCATATATTTCATAATTAGTTATATATCATAGCATTAGAGTTGTTAATCATTAGAGTTGTTAATAGTGATAGAGAAAAAATTGGTGTGGTTATGGAGTATTTTGTTGCCTCAATAGTGCATAGAGGTTACCAATTATGTTACAAAAATGTATGAGAGCTATTAGTTATAACACTAGTGATGTATAAGATAGAAATTAGTTGTATATGAAGAAAGAAATTTCAAGTTGTATGCCAAGGATATGCATGAGGATACGTGGAGGCAAGTTAAGGTGACATTTGGACACCAATCCGAACATACATGTGTCACAACACATCAACAATTTCACATAGGCAATTTTTTTTTGTTATATATATTTAAACAAAAGTCTAGAGCCAAAATATTATCCTAGTAGCAATTGTTTTTTGGTATATATATTTAAACAAAAGTCTAGAGCCAAAATATTATCTTAGCTATAATAGGAGCATTTAAGTTCATAATGAGGTAAAATTTCAAGTGCAATCCTATAGTGATGAAGGCTATACAAATTTCAATGAAGGTGGTTTGTTGATTGAATTCCAAAAAATTACAATTAGTGGTTTTCAAAGATTAGGAGGGTACTTATTAACAAAAGTTGAATGGAGTATGCAATTTGGAAAATAGTGAATAGGATTAGATACAAAAAAACCAAGTAGAGGTTTTGGTCAAATTTTAAGGGGTTTGGAGTGGAGATGAAGAAATATGTCAAAATCCACTATTTTGGGAGATTTTTTTAGTGTTTTTGAAATTGTAAATGGAGGAAAAGTGACCCAAGACTTCAAAACTAGAAAACAATTCTTATTAAAATTTTGATCTT
>JASDQU010254745.1:0-15420 GCA_032191745.1 Picea mariana | reverse complement strand
CTCCACCTATCCAAGATCTCCTTGAATCACATTCTTTCATGATCCAACCCCTCATGTGTAAGAAAAAGTCCTTCTTTGCTTCTACACTCTCGAATGACTCCACACTAGCAAATGTCCCTCTTTGCTATCTCTATGTGAAAAATGTTTTCTCCTTTACCCTAGCCTTGCTTTTAGAAGATTGAGTTATGACCTAACTCTAATCTCGAAAGTGATTTATAATTGAGATTACTTTTCACCTCACTTGACATCAATGACTAAGATTAAATGCTAACTTTTAGTGTTTCCTTAAATAACTCAATTAATTCAATTAATTAATAAAAACACTTTACTTTAATAATTCCTTTAATTAAAATAAAGTCTCGAGGATAGAAATATTTGAATGATTTCTACATGTCTAAACACATAGACCTGTGTGGAAATACGTGTATGATGCTACCAAACATCAACACATTACAATTGTTTTGTTTTAGAAAATTAGGACAACACTACCTAATAATTGTTTTGTTTTGAAAACTTAATACAACACTACCTACTAATTGTTTTGTTTTGAAAACTTATCTTAATCATTCAACACCATAGTTGCAATTATTTTCCCACAATTAGAAGATCCAAATAAATTGTTGAGCACCATAGAGAGAAAATGTAAGTTTTATCACTGTCTATGTCTATTCAAGAATGAGACATACGATATCATTTAGATATCCAAGTAATTTTCCCTTTTAACAAGTTGTCAATATTTAACATTTAATAAGATAAATAAGTGTTGTCAAGTTCCTATAACAAAAGCATAAGTTTTGTTATGAATGATTTTCACAATGGTTGGTCATAAACGTTTTTACTCCTCGAAGTTAAAGCAAGTTGAATTTGTATTAATTTGGTCCTATGAAATCAATTTCATGATATCTTCTAAAGTATTAAACAAAAATTTCCAAGTGACTTATCTAATTATTAAAAAATATTATTACACATGGTTTGGGAGTTTTAGAGAGGGGCACAATTGTGTTGGAAAAGTCATGGATGGTCAAAATTTCAGGGCAGATGAGTTAGAAATGTATGAACACTAGTGGATAGGGATACAACAAATCGTTCAACGACAACAACGGACATGGACAACATCGAATCGTACGACGACAACAACATACAATTCTCATATCAATCTCATAAAATTCATTATATGAAGATAGGGAAGAAAGTATTCTCATATCAATCTCATCTCCATATGATTTGGGAGCAAGATGAAGATTGTTTTGAAGATAATATAATATCTTATATTTAGTATTAGATTGTATAGCTATGGTCACTATCCTCTTTGTTTTCCAATACAACTCAAACTACTACTTTGAGAAAAAATAGTAGATGCACATGCATCATGTTTCTACCTTCTTCAATTAGAGGGTAATTGATCTTTCATAGATAGATGCACTAAATGCACTCAAACATGTCCTTTCTTTATAGAAACCCTAAATTTGTCTCTTGATTTGTTCTTCTTCAAGATTAAATAGTAAATGAGTTGATTTGGTAATGGTGCACTTGGATCTAAGCCAAATTATAGTGCCATCTTTAATAGTTTATCAATACCCTTGTTGCATCCGTGTAAAGATATGTGTACTCCAAAATCATATAAAGATACTTTTGCTACACAAGCTATTGGTAAGAGGATAAATGTGCATGTATCTTAGTAATTTTCTTGACATATGGGCATATCATCATAAATACAAATTTCCAGTAATGATTTATCAAATTTGACATAAAATCCTAAAGACATTTTAGTGCTTGGTGTTACCTTTGGAATGTGATATCAATTGTCTCCAATGTTTAGATGATACTTTATGACCATGATTCATAGAATGTATGCCATTCTTACATACTACGATTTTTGAGTATTTTGTCAAAAACATCTTATGGGTTCATATCATAGAGTACTTCATGTTCAATGGCTTGATGACATATTAGAATTTACTCTATTATTTTAGACATAGTTCCTTACTATGATTTAAATATCTAATATTTTACGGTCGTGGGTGTGGCATGGTATCCAATTTCAAGAAATTGATTGTGTCAATTGTGGATGAATTTATTTTATCTGTTCATGTCGATATCAAGTAATGGAATTCCCATTCACCCACATCCATGAGTGAAATATACACTCTTTATCGTCTTATATACTAGTAGTGTTGGACATTGTAGGAGCATCTTGTGTAGTGAAAAAATGTTAACATATGTTTCTATTTATAACTGATGATCTACTTCCATTTGTGTTATGTCATGGAGGTTGTTTGAGCTTTCCCTAAAAGAGTCTTTTATGTCTGACATTCATTGTCATTAATTAAGAGCCTTAGGTGGAAAGATAGAGTTATTATTATGAGATGATATATATTACAACATTTAATTGAGGTATCTTTGTTTTCATGAAGATTCACGGCAATGGATCCCTTAAAAGCACATGAGATCAAGAAAAACATGGTTCATTAGAGGATAGTATATGGAGTTTTTTTGTTGACAAAAAAGTAGTAAAATTGTGTTCAATAATATACATCAATATATGTATGTCTAAATTACAACCATGATATTACTAGTGCCTACATTATTTAGAAATATGAATAAGCGAAATCCCAATTATGATCTTCACAACAAAAGCTAGATGAAATGACAACATTGAATATATCAAATATTCTTTCAAAAAGTGGTACATTTGTTCTTGGGAGAAAGGAAGTTCATATTTTTGCAATATTATTTATATGTAAATAAAATGTTTTTTGAAAAAAAAATAAATTTTAAAATAATTTTCAAAATTATGATAATTTAATTTTGACTTTTATTAAAAATTTACCCCCTTTTCTTTCATAAGGTTTTTGTAAATATGCATACCAGTTGCTTAACATTTGGATTTTTAAAATGCTCAGAAACATCACTTCCACTTTATATTGAAAGTAAATGAAACCCACCATTGAAACATCACATCCACTTTCCACTTTATATTGAAAGTAGATGAAACCCACCATTGAACACATTGTAATAATATGTATCAATAGCATAATAATTTCAATAGTGCTACATATTTCATCTTAATATGACCTATTCCCATGCCACACAAAAATAAGAAGAAATCTCAATGAATCATAGAGTTTCCATTTTCTAAAAATAAGACTGCTATTCTTTTTCATAATTGACCTTCTTACTAACATGTGCTTTATTCTTGGCATTAGACCAAACACACAACTTCTAAATTTGTTGAGATCCACTTCAAGAATATATGTCAAATTGTATAGACTTCCTCGTTATATCTTTTTGTGATAGAGATCGTAAACTTATCCATCATTTTTTTTAAAATACTTAAATTAAATCATTTAGTAATGCATTTAATTTGAGCATAAAATATTTGACCTCTAAATTGATCGTAAAGTAAACATTACCTTTAAATGTATTTATGGGATTTAAAACCTGATAGGGCCACTTGGTGCAAGTGGAATGTGCCACTTGGTTCAACCAGGCAAGGCCACTTGGCGCAAGTGGAATGGGCCACTTGGCACAAGCGGAGTATGCCACTTGGCGCAAGCGGAATGGGCCACTTGGCTCAACCAAATAGGGCCACTTGGTGCAAGCGGAATGGGCCACTTGGTGCAAGTGACATGGGCCACTTGGCTCAACTTGATAGGGCCACTTGGCACAAGTGGAATGGGCCACTTGGCTCAACCTGATAGGGCCACTTGGCGCAAGTAGCATGGGTCACTTGGCGCAAGCAGTATGGGCCACTTGGCACAAGTAGAATGGTCCACTTGGCGCAAGAAGAATGGGCCACTTGGCACAAGCGGTATGGGCCACTTCGCACAAGTAGAATGGGCCACTTGGCGCAAGTGGTATGGGCCACTTGGCACAAGTGGAATGGGCCACTTGGCGCAAGTGGAATGGGCCACTTGGCTCAACCTAACAAGGCCACTTGGTGAAGAGAAATGGGCTGTTTGGCGCACACTGACAGGACCACTTTGCACAAGTGAAATGGTTCACTTGGTGCACATTGGAAGGGCCACATTGCACAAGCAAAATGGTCACTTGGCGCAAGCGGAATGGACTACTTTGCGCAAGTGGAATGGGTCACTTGGCGTAATTGGAATGGGCCATTTGGCTCAACCTGATAAGGTCACTTGGTGCAAGCGGAATGGGCCACTTGGCTCAACCTCAGAGGGCCACTTGGTGCACACTGATAGGGCCACTTGGCGCAAGTGGAATGGGCCACTTGGCGCAAGCGGAATGGGTCACTTGGGGCAAGCAGAATGGGCCACTTAGCACACATTGACATGGCCACTTGGGGCAAGTGGAATGGGCCACTTAGCACACATTGACACGGCCACTTGGGGCAAGTGGAATGGGCCACTTGGGGCAAGCAAAATGGGCCTCTTGGCACAAGCAGATAGAAAGTTGGTTCAATGGAAAGTGAGGCAACAACACTAGGACACACGGTCCTAGGGAAGTAAAGTGAGGAGAGGTGGTAGCACTCGAATTGTGTTGACGGGAATACATAGCATATGAAAATCACACTTGGGTACTAACATATGCATACCCATCGAGAGGTGCCTTGTGTAGTCCACCCCCATGCCATATTCGTGCATGACCCACCCAATGATGATATGATACCTATCAACTAATGCTCCAATGTGATGAAAACCTTCTTGTAGTGCCCCTCACCTTAAACTAGATGTGGGACCTCACTAGGACATCTAACACTTGGTGAGATCCTTCGATGCCTTCTATCCCTTGGCCTCTTGCACTTTATTATCAATTTGACTCATTTTTACCCTTTCCCACCTAGTAGGTCTTGTCCACCTGGGCAAAAAATGTCTCCTATTTTAACACAGAGAATGGTAGGTAGTTTGCCTACTTGAACAATAGAAAGAATCACTTCACGAAAGAATCACTCTACAAATCAATCTAAAAGGCCCTCTAAAAGAAATCTACAAAACCTTGAAAAATCCCTAATGTATTCATTTTTATTTAACTAATGAATATCTTGACTTAGGGAAATTGACTCAAGTATCTTAATAAAATAAAGGTCCAGAATGGGCCACTTGGAGCAAGCGGAATGGGCCTCTTAGCACACATTGTTAGGGCCACTTGATGCAAGCAAAATTATCCACTTGGCACACATGAATTCAGCTATTTGGCGCACATTATTAAAGGCCCTCTAAAATCACTCTACAAATCAATCTAAAAGGCCCTCTAAAACAAATCTACAAAACCTTGAAAAATCCCTAATGTATTCATTTTTATTTAAATAATGAGTATATTGACTTAAGGAAATTGACTCAAGTATCTCAATAAAATAAAGGTCCAGAATGCCCCACTTGGGGCAAGCGGAATGGGCCTCTTGGCACACATTGTTAGGGCCACTTGGTGCAAGCAAAATCGTCCACCTGGCTTACATAGATTCAGCTATTTGGCGCACATTGTTAGGGCCACTTCCACCTGGCTTACATAGATTCAGCTATTTGGCGCACATTGTTAGGGCCACTTGGTGCAAGCATAAATGGGCCTCTTGGCACACATTGTCAGGGCCACTTGGTGCAAGCAAAATCGTCCACCTGGCTTACATACATTCAGCTATTTGGCGCACATTGTTAGGGCCACTTGGTGCAAGCATAAACGTCCATTTGGCACACGGGGAATCAGCTATTTGGCACACATGGACAGGGCGACTTGGTGCACACCTTGACAGGACCACTTGGCAGCAAACTGGCAGGCGCACATGAGAGGAACACTTGACGCAATATTTATTGTATTATCTTTGCGCACACTTGATATATTAACAGCATTTGAATATATTCATTTCGATGTGGGATTATCTACGCTGCTCTCAACAGGTCGCAAGTTAACTTCAGTCCGTTGCAAACCTGAATCAATCGAATCGGAATTGAATGGTCGTTATGACCTCTGCTCCTTACCTCGCTCATTCTTACTACCTGTGAAGATTGAATACATTTTAGNACACATGGATTCAGCTATTTGGCGCACATTGTTAGGGCCACTTGGTGCAAGCAAAATCGTCCACTTGGGACACATGGATTCAGCTATTTGGCGCACATTGTTAGGGCCACTTGGTGCAAGCAAAATCGTCCACTTGGCACACATGGATTCAGCTATTTGGCGCACATTTTTTAGGGCCACTTGGTGCAAGCAAAAACGTCCACTTGGCACACGTGGAATCAGCTATTTGGCACACATGGACAGGGCGACTTGGTGCACACCTTGACAGGACCACTTGGCAGCAAACCGACAGGCGCACATGAGAGAAACACTTGACGCAATATTTATTGTATTATCTTTGCGCACACTTGATATATTAACGGCATTTGAATATATTCATTTCGATGTGGGATTATCTACGCTGCTCTCAACAGGTCGCAAGTTAACTTCAGTCCGTCGCAAACCTGGATCAATCGAATCGGAATTGAATGGTCGTTATGACCTCTGCTCCTTACCTCGCTCATTGCTACTACCTGTGAAGATTGAATACATTTTAGTCTCCGGTCGAACGTTAACTTCAGTTCCCTGATTTAATTTAATTAAACATCTAACCTCGTGTATTCTATCCAAAGCAGGGACTGTAGCAACAAAGAAAGGTTTGGACTGAATTAATGATGCAGCCTTGCCGCGTGAGATGTGAAATGGAAAAACGATAAGATTGAATAAATTTCAGTCTTCCGTCGGACGTTAACTTCACTTCACTAATTTATATTCGGACAGCAAGTATATCTGGAAGATACCAGAGACATCAATCACTTTCATGCTGATTTTATTTAGCAACTGATCATAAAATAGACATCAGCAATCGACGTCATGTTTAAAGCTGTGGATTTTGCAAAATACTTAAAAGGATTTCGCCGTTGCCGGGGATCGAACCCGGGTCACCCGCGTGACAGGCGGGAATACTCACCACTATACTACAACGACTGGTCGAGATTCTGTGCATTAAATGCATATTCTGTTTCAAAACATTACTGAGTAAATTAATCTAAGGAGAAGAGAAACGATTACGCGGTTGCGTAACTACAAAGAAAGAACAGTAGCAACAAAGAAGGGTCTGTAGAGTTATGGCTGAATTAATAATATATCAATTCCACGTGAGATCTGAAATGGAAAAATGATAAGACTATATCTTATTTTCAAAAGCCTAATATATCTCATGTTGCATAACATTATTGAATTAAAATATAGTAGGTTCAGTAGCAACATTCTCACAGTTAGTGTCTAAATAACGGAGAGAACTTGGATGCTCCTTTTTGTGCTCGATCTCCTCACTCGAATAATAACAGAGAAAACTTAGTCTGATTAGGGGCCTGTTAGCAACATTACTTGTCTTCGGCATTAGGGCATCCGGGTCTGTAGGTTGCATGAGGAGCGCCCAAGTGCAACGCACAGAAAAAGTCATTTTCGGACTCAAAATCAAGCGAGCGGCCAGGATTATAGTGTCAACGGTCCGGATCCATCCATATGAGCAGATCAACGGTTGGCGGGAAATCGCGAATATGGAAGTTGTGCCGAAGTTAACACAATAGATCGCGCCCCTATTGTGTGCAGGGGAGAAGAGCAGCCGTCCATCCATAGGACACGTGGCGCGAGATCTAGTCGTGTCGGCGTTTCGGCATTCCGGAGTTCGAGGGGTGAGAATTTCATGTTGTTCTACACCTCGAAACCCCGAACCTCGATAGCGCCGAAAGCGCCGAAAGTAGGGCCCGCAGTGTCACGAAACATTTTCAGCCGTCCATCCAAAGGGGACACATGGCGGCAAACTGAGCCATCTTAGCGTTTCACCCATCGCGACTCCAAGGCGCGAAGAGCAGCTCCGTTATATTCCGATGCACGAGGTGTCGGGAGAGTCCCGGACCCGGGCCCACAGCAACGTCGAGTGAGTTCAGGACCGTCAGATCTCGAGGGACGCATGGCACCAGATCGAGTCGTCTCGGCGTTTCGCTCATCGCGATTTCAAATTGCAGGGATAGCTCCTTCCATTTCACGAACGCCAAAAGCGCCTTGGGAATAAGCACATGGTCACAGCCCGTGGCCACTTGGGGACAAATAGGAGCTGCGTAAAGAAGGCCAAGGGCGCCGAATTCAGTTACAGAGGGGATCATCGCGATCTCCAGGCGCCATCGGATCTGATCTCAATACTGTTTCTAGCATTGAAGTAAATGAAGGCAAGAGCGGGTGGTTGAAACCTCCTTTCATTCATTAAGTGAGGGGATGGAGGGTCTGGCAAGCCGTCTGCCCGAAGAGGTCCTGTGTATCGATTTTCTCAAAGAAACCATGCCGAAGTCCTCGACTCAACAGAGAAGTCTGCGCACGCTAGCCCAACACTTAATGGCTCAACTACCCTCCTCACAGGAGCCATGCGTAGTTAAGGTGGCGCTTAAAGAAAGATGTCAGTATGAGTTTGACTGAAGGGACACCAAGCTTTGGGTGACTGGACACGCCTCTGTGAGGTGAATTTTCCTGAGTATATAGACTCAATCTTTGTATTTTGTAAAGGATGGATGGTTGAGCAAAGCTCCTGATTGTAAAATTTTGATGAAGCGTTGGTCCCTCTGGTTAATGTATAAGGCATTTGAGATTTCTTACTTTATGGATGTCAGTTTCCCTTCCATTTCTTTGTTTACCGTGTTAGAACAACTCGGAATTGGAGGATCCAGTCGAGTTGTGACTGTTATAGGATGATGTAGGTTGGATCAATGTAATAGTCACATTGTTTCTAATCAGTTCTTGTGATGTTCTCAGCGCTGAAACGACTTGGAATTGAAGGTTTCAGTCGAGTCACCCCTCAGCTCCTTGAAACTCTGGACCAAGAGGATCTTGACTTCCGAGTTTTTCGTCCTCAAGCTTTCGAAGGCCTGTGGCCTGAGGCAGTCTTGCTCACCCTTCTCACAAGTCTTCTTTCTACCACCCTTTAATCATTTACTAACAAAAGTTGGATCAAGACCTCCCTTGCTTTCTACATACCCGACCCAGTTTCTTGAGTTAAAGCTGTATTTTCCCGAGTCTTTACCCATCTGATCACCCCATTAAGAAAATCGTGAAATAACATTGATGGGTGTTGGGCTCTGCTCCTGCAAGCAATCCAGGGGTGACTTCTGACGCTAACATTTCTGGCGCTGTTGTCGGGGATGAAGTTGAAAATTTTCCCCGGGATTGAACGACATTGAGCCTCTGATTCTGAAGGTGCATCGAGTATCAGAGCCTTTGAAGATTGCTACCGTGCACCTGGCGACTCCATTGTGACGACTCCACTGTGGCGAACCTGCCGTGTTAATTGTGGCTTTCAGAGGTAGACACATGCGGTCTCATCCACAGCGGCCTTTAGCTACACCTGAAACTGATCCGGAGGTGGTTCTCAGGAAAGGAAAGGCCTCTGAAGAAGAAGCTTCCACTGCCGAACCAGGTAATCCGCCACCTCCTTCTATAAGAACTCCATTTTCTCCTCCTCAGTATCTTAATAGACCTCCTTCAGAGGTTTCCCGTTTCCTGAATTTTGGGAGTGTTCCTGCTGAGTTTTCCCCTCCTGGTCTAGGATTGGAGGGAGAAATCCTTGTCACTCCCCTCTCCTTTGAAGCTGTACCTTGGCATAGACCTAGGACTACAGAAGATTTCCCCACTCCTGCACAAAGAAAAACACCTGTTGACTTGAGTTCATTAGCTTTCTCCTTAAATTCTCTCTTGTTTCCCACTCCACTTCGAGACTCATTCCCAGTAGCCCCTTCCCGAATTCCTTCCCCTCTAAGCTCTCCTCCACCTAATATTCCTATGGTTGGTGCTAATCCCCCTCTGAATAGAATGGACACCATAGTTGCTGCCAGATATGCTCCCTTAATCCTACCCCATCCTATGAATCCTCTCCCTGCTGGAGACTACTTGAAGTATATGCCCAAGTTCACTGGGGAAGGAGACATAACTGCCGAAGAGCACCTGGCTGCTTTCTACAGTTATGCAGACAACCTCAACATTGAAAATGAGGATGTCTGGATGAGAGTCTTCATCCAGAGCCTAGATGGTGAGGTGAGAAAATGGTTAAGAGGACTGGCAACCGAATCTATTGCTGGGATCGAAGCTCTGGATAGTGCTTTCCTGAGGCAGTGGGGAGATAGGAAGGATTTCATGTATTACATGACAGAGTTCGGGTCTTTGAAGAAGATGGATGGAGAGTCTGTCTCTGACTTCTCCAAAAGATTCAATAAGATGTATAATAAAATCCTTGCCGAGATAAAGCCTTCAGAAGCCTCGGCCAAGATCTCTTATGCTAGTGCGTTTGGCCCCGATTTTTGTCTGTTACTGAGAGAAAGAAGAGCCACCTCTTTAGCTCAAATGCAAGATGCGGCCATAGAAGTGGAATCCAATGTGTTAGCAACCGATAGACTGAGAAGCAAGACCGACGCAGACAGAAGAAAGGGAAGGTCGGAAGCCTCAACTTCTGGCCCATCGGTCCCCCACCCTCAAGTGGATGAACTGATCAGGATGGTGAAGTCTCTGTCCGCAGAGATGGAGAGAATGAAGGTGGAGGGGAGGCAAGCATACAAGGGCCCTCAAAACGTCGAAAAGGGAGGAGGTTTCAGGAGGCCAAACAATATTAATTCTCCGACTGTGCAAAGAGAGAAAGGAAGAGACAGAGAAGACCAGAAGATTCAGGCCCCTTTTCAAAATAATTTTGTGGCCGAGGGGGAAGAAGGGGAAATAGATGAGCTTGATCCTGAAATCCATTGCTTCGGAGACACTCCGCCTTTTCCTCATCTCACTCAATCGGCATATGAGGAGTCTCTCATGGACAGTCAGCTAAATGAATTGAGCAAAGGAGACAAGGCTAGTGGCGGCCAAGGCAGGTATGATCTGCGTTCCAAGAAAACGACAGTAGCTCCTGATGTTCCTGAGCGGTCCACTAGAATAGAGAAGCCTGCTAATGAAGCAGCAGACAACCACAGAGGTAAGAAGACCCAACCCCTCTCTCCCATTATCCAGAGTCATGCTCCCGAAATAAGAGAAATCCCAAAGCTCTCATCTTCTTTTAATTTCGAGCATGAAATTCAAAAAATCAGAATCCCTGTGCCCCTGACAGAATTGATTAAACATGAAGAGTTCAAGAAACGCTTCTCTGAGCTTCTACAGTATGAGGTCTCATGCCTTCCCACAGACTCCATCATTTTACAAGATGAAAAGCCTGCAGTTATTCTAGGTCCTATGGTAGAAGATAGGAATGACTCATCCCTCCCTTCTACACTTCCTTGAACATACATGACAAGGTACTGCACAATTGCTTGATGGATTCGAGGGCTTCTCACAACCTCATGCCCAAAATTGTCATGGAAGAGTTAGGACTAGAAGTCAATCGAGCTTATCATGAACTCTATTCCTTTGACTCCAGGAAAGTTCAATGTCTCGGGGTGATCAAAGACCTGGTCGTGACCTTGTTCCAGTTGCCCATGAAAGTGTGGTCATGGATATTGTAGTAGCTGACGTTCCCCCCAAGTTCAGTATGCTGTTATCAAGATCCTGGATAAAAAGACTGGGGGGAACTTTGCAGATGGACCTCACATACGCTACTATCCCAGTATTTGGAGGAGAGCATAGAAGACTATACAGGGAAGCCCAACTGGCCTATATAATCAGTGATGAGGCCAACCCTACCAACCATCCCATTTTTTCCTTTGACACTGATTTAGGTTCCAGTGTGCTTCAACTCACCCATGCTCCCGAACCTCCTCTTAAACTCAGAAAGAAGCCCACCATTTCCCCTAAATTTCCTCCCTCCATCACCCCCGTCTGGAAAATGTTCTTTGATGGAGCCTCTTCCAGGGAAGGCGCTGGAGCTGGGGTGGTTTTTGTGTCACCTGCTCAGGAAACCATATCTCTATCATACAAACTAGAATTTGAAGCTACCAATGTGGCAGAGTATGAGGCTCTTGTTCTGAGATTAAGAGCTGCGAGGGAAATGGGAATTCAGAAGGTAGCAGTGTTCGGTGATGCAGAGTTGGTAGTCCAACAGATCAGAAACGCTTATCAGGCTAAGCATCCTCGACTCAGAAGCTACATAAATGAGGTGTGGGACCTAGTTGACGGTTTCTTCTCAACATTTAACATTTCTTTCATCCCAAGAGAGGAGAACATGATGGCAGATTCCTTGGCTACATCAGCAAGTAATTTCAAAGTACCCTTGCCGCCTAAATTCATATATGATGTGGAAGTGAAATATAGGCCCTCCATACCTGACAACGTCAAACATTGGAAGGTATTCGAGGATGATCTCGAGATCAAGAAGTTCTTGGACACTGTCGAAGAATTTTCAGACATGCACATCGACCAAGACTCTGTCTCTGAAGAAAAGCTTGGTGGGGGTAATTTTCGGAATAAGATTGCAGAGCGTAACATTGTGCAGCTGCCCAGCAATCATATTCCAAGAGGACTGGTTCCTTTGGAAAGGATTTTTGATAGAAATGATGTGTCATTAAAAGGACAGACCTCGGAGGATGACACTGGTACTACTCAGTGCAACATTGGGACCGAGAGTGAGCCCAAGTTTGTCAAATTGTCGAGAAGTCTAACAAAGGAGCAAAGGTCCGAATACATTGGACTTTTGAGGGAATTTGCTGATGTGTTTGCCTAGACCTACGAAGACCTCAAAACCTATGACACCTCTGTCATCGAGCATAAAATCCCACTAAAAGAGGAGGCAAAGCCATTTAGGCAGAAGCTGAGACAGATCAATCCTATGCTGCTGCCTATCATGGAGAGGGAAGTGAAGAAGCTGCTTCAAGCTCAGATCATTGTACCAATGAGATATTTAGAGTGGGTGGCCAACTTGGTGCCAGTAAGGAAAAAGAATGGAGAGATCCGTCTCTATGTAGACTTCAGAAACCTGAACAGGAGTTCACGA
This sequence comes from Picea mariana, assembly GCA_032191745.1. Taxonomy (NCBI): domain Eukaryota; kingdom Viridiplantae; phylum Streptophyta; class Pinopsida; order Pinales; family Pinaceae; genus Picea; species Picea mariana. The sequence continues at coordinate 2,513 of JASDQU010254745.1, read as the reverse complement.
AAGGGTAACTACCCCTTGCCAAAGATGGAACATATATTGCAGAGGGTAACAGGAGCTTCCAGGATGTCCATGATTGATGGTTTCTCTGGCTACAATCAAGTCTTTGTTCTGCTTGAGGACAGGGAAAAGACAACATTCAACACTCCATGGGGCACATTCATGTATGCTAAGATGCCATTTGGACTAATGAATGTAGGGGCAACGTTCCAGCTTGACATGGACATAGCTTTCGTCGCGGAAAGGGATAAATTTGTGGTCGTCTATCTGGATGACATCACAGTGCTTTCAAAATCTGGTAAAGAACACTGTTGTCATCTCAGGAAGGTTTTCCTGAAATGCAGGAGGTTTGACATTTCATTAAACCCCAAGAAATCTTTGTTCACCATGTAGGAGGGAAAATTACTAGGCCACATAGTATCAGCGGAAGGAGTTAGGATTGACCCTAGCAGGGTTGAGGCGATACAAGCCTTATCAATCCCGGGGTCCAAGAAGGAGGTCCAATCTTTCCTTGGCAAGATTAATTTTCTGAGGAGGTTTGTGCCTAAATTTGCTGAGGAGGTGAAACTTATAACAGCCATGTTAAGGAAAGGAAATGAAGTGAATTGGACTTCTGAATCGCGACATTCCTTTGAGCAAATAAAGAAGCCCCTGACAGAAGCCCCTGTGCTTATTAGCCCTGACTACTCAAAGGATTTCCTTATTTTCTCCTTTGCCTCACCTTACACGGTGGCTGCTGTTTTGTTACAGAAAAACAAGGGCGGATTTGAGCATCCTATCGCCTACTTCAGCCGAGCATTGAGGGATGCCGAAGTCGGGTATGATGCTATGGAGAAGCAAGCCTATGCCCTGGTAAAGGCTCTCACGGCATTCAGAATCTATGACCTGCAGTAAAAAATCATCGCTTACGTCCCCTCAGCTGCTATTAAAGAAATTCTTATTCAACCTGACATAGACGGAAGGAGGAGTAAGTGGATTACCAAGATTCTGGAATTTGACTTGTAAATAAAGCCTACCAAATTGATCAAAGGTTAGGGCCTGGCCAAGCTGTTGGCTGAAGCCAATTGCCAAGCTTTGGGGATAAGTTTCCTCAACGAATGCTCAGGAATCCAGCAGGGTGAACTGTCTGAAAGAGACCCTCAAAGGGAGCCCCCATTGGCCCGGTGTCCTTGGTATAAGGATGTCATATACTTCCTGTAGGAGTGGCAACCTCCAGATGGCCTGCCGAGAAACAAAGCAAGAGCTCTGAAGCTCAAGGCAATAAGATATTGCCTTATTGATAAAATCTTATACTGGAAAGACCCCCTGGGGGTACTGTTAAAATGCATGGATCCACAAGAAGTCGACAGGATCACGTTTGAATTTCACAGTGGCCTATGTGGAGGGCACCACTTCTGGAAGGCCACAGCCTACAAAATTCTCAGAGCTGGATATTACTGGCCCACCCTGTTCGCCGATGTCCATAGAAGAGTTAGAGCCTGTATTACATGCCAGAGATTTTCAGGAAAGCAACAGCTCAAGTCTCTGCCTTTACAGCCTGTGGTTGTTTCGGGACCCTTCCAGCAATGGGGCCTAGATTTTATTGGAGAAATCCACCCTGCTTCTAGTGGGCAACAAAGATGGATCCTGACTGCCACAGACTTCTTTACCAAATGGATTGAAGCTATCCCCACCAGGAGTGCTTCCCACAAGGTAATTATTGGATTCCTGGAAGAACTCATCACAAGATTCGGTTTCCCAAGAAAGATCGTTACAGATAATGCAACCTCATTCAAGGCTGAACCGCTGGTTAAGTTCTGTGAGCAATTCAGAATCAAGCTGATTCAATCCACTCCATACTATCCCTAGAGAAATGGTTTAGCAGAATCCTCCAATAAAAGCCTCATAAGGATCATCAAAAGATTATTGGAGGACAACAAAAAGGCTTGGAATTCAAAGCTGAAATTCACTCTATGGGCTGATCGGGTGACTACAAAGAGATATATAGGCATCTCCCCTTTCCAGTTAGTATACGGAGCAGAAGCTGTCTTCCCTTCTCAGCGGGCCATTCCCGTAGCGAAATTCTTCTAGGATTATCAAGAAGAGCCTAATGACATGGTTAGAAGGATTCATCAACTGGTAGAAGTCCAGCAAGCCAAAGAGCAGGTAATAAACAGAATTCAGGATCATCAACAAAGGATCCAACAAGTTTTCGATAAAGGGGCCAAGAAGGAAGAATTTTGGATAGGAGACCTAGTGCTAAAATGGGACGCTCCTAAACAAGACAATGGCAAGCACAAAAAATTTGAAGCCTTGTGGATCAGCCCCTTCAAAATCTCTGAAGTTTTCTCAAATAACACTTACAGGTTGCAGGATTTGGAGGGTGAAAAAATTTTCAACAACCCAGTAAATGGGCATTTTCTTAAAAAATGTTTTGTGTGAGCCTTCAGTGGCTCCTATGTTTTGTAAATATTGTCCTTTCTGTTCTTTGTTTTTACTTTTATTGTTTCGGCTTAAGTAAGTGACTCCATAGCCCA
>JASDQU010254744.1:0-13418 GCA_032191745.1 Picea mariana | reverse complement strand
TATATTTACTATAATTTTTTTATTGTAATGGAGTCTTGAACCTTTCAGAAATATTTCATACGTCTATACATATATATATGTATCTTATTCCCTCACTTTGTTTTAACCAGTTTACTTCAGTTTCAAAGTATCACTTGTGTAGAACCCCTATTGCATACTATGTATCTTTTGGTAGTTTTAAATGTGTATGTTCTATACGTAAATCAAGAATAATTTATGTTTTACAGGCTGGATTTACTTTGAAATCTGAACTTATGTGTCCATTAATGGAGGCTCGTTGTGTACTATAAATACCTACAAGAAGTACCGTTCATCATAGATATTGGTTTGATCGACCTTAATCACATCACACAAACAATAAAGATTTTCCTTACTTAACAGCATGAATCAAAAGTAAAGTGCAATCAGTAGTTTATCTTGTTATGAGGGTAAAATCTTCTGCAAAACTCGTCTTACTAGTGAAATACTTAATGACCTTAGCATTCACACAACACTTCGTCTCAATAAAACAAGTCCATTCCTAGCTAAAGATGAGGAAGTATTTAGTAGGTCTTTCCCTTCCATAACATTCGACCATAATTTATTCATAGCAATCAAATTACAGAACATAGCAATTACCCAGAATTTATTCATGGTAGCGAACAAATTTCAGAACATAACCTTTAATGAGAGAGAGATGGAATAGCATATCTGAATCAAATTGCGGGCAGACAAAGGGAACAACCACGTTCCTCCCAACTGTAGAATGGGGCAGCCAAAATCACTTGCCCGATTCACCCCCTAGCCTGACCACGAATCCATGAGGGCGAACTTGAAATCTCCTCTTCAACAATGTCCTTCCATTCAGTAGATCCCTCTTGCCTCACACTCATTCAATGTTCATAACAACAAGGAAAAAAAATCATTAGTCTCTTTGCCAGCATACTTGGCAGTGTCCTACCTTCTCACATATGCTTATTTATCAATTTGCTTAGGTCCTTTTTTCCCTCCCTTGGGAATTTTTTGTAGCTTTCTAAATCCATGATTTTCAAGGGCTGCCAATGGCCAAATCACTGATTTTCCACTTGTAAAAATCAGCCTAGAGGTAGTTCCCACATGTTCCCCTCTCATGGAGTCATGGTCAGCTAAAATTTAACATGGTTGTTCCATTTGTCCCCTGCAATCAATATAAAATATTCTGTTCTCATACAAGTGTCACAGTCAAATAATTAGTTGGCACAAATGAAATCTCTACCCAACAGTCATAATTATTTATTACAATTATTAAATTCAAAATTCAGAATTGCCATAAATGACAAAAATTTTCCAATTTTGAATTTACTAAAAATGGAATAAATTTCCAGCAAATTTAAATTCCAAAAATATTTTTATTTTTTGGGGGATGTTACATCCTTTCCCCCTTCAGTAAAACACTGTCCTCAGTGTTCGTTCCTTTCCTAGAACAGGGTTGGATGTGATTTCTGTAAATCCTCTTCCAACTCCCATGTGGCCTCCTCAGGACTAAAGTGCTTCCATTGCACCTTTACCTAAGCGACGACTCTGTTTCAAAGTGCTATTTTTCTCTGGTCCAGAATGCGCAAGGGTTCCACCTAGAACTCGCCTTCGAGTTCCACCTATACCAAGTTCCAATCAATCATATGAGTAGGATCATGAATATATTTTTTTCAGCAAAGAAACATGAAATACATTATGTATTCTTAAATTAGTTGGAAGTGCAAGTTGGTATGCTACGGGTCCAATTCGAGCTAGCATCTCAAAGGGCCCACAAAACCTAGGTGCCAACTTGGCACAGTTTCCTAACATCAATGAGATTTTTCGAGCTTTGACTTTAAAATAAACATGGTCTCTTGCTTGAAATTCCAAGTGCCTTCTTTTCTGATCTGCATAACTCTTATGTCTGTCCTATGCTTCTTTCAAGTTCTGTTGTACCTTTCTTACCATGTTCTCCATTTCTTGGAGCATTTCTGGTCCGATCACGAGTCTGTCGGCCGGGTTATCACAACTAGTTGGAGTTGTACACTTTCTGTCGTACAATATTTCGAAAGGGCTCAACGTAGCTGAAGTTTGGTACCCATTGTTAAATGCAAATTCTACCAAGTGCAGATAGTCTTCCCACTTGTTTGGTTTTGTTCTTACGTACATGCGGAGCATATCCTCTACGATATGGTTTGTCCTTTCGGTCTGTCCATCCATTTGTGGATGATAACTCGTACTGAAATTCAAGCTAGTATTTAGCCCTGCAAACAATTCCTTCCAAAAAGTGGATGTGAATTTTATGTCTCTATCTGAAATCACCATTTTAGGAATACCATGCAGTCTAAAAATTTCTTTCATGAATATTTCAGAAATGTTTATAGCTTTAAAAGTAGACTTTACAGGAATAAAGTGTGCAGACTTACTGAGTTTATCGATTACAACCATGATAGAATCATTTTGTCTTTGAGTTTTAGGCAAACCTATTATAAAATCTATCGATATGGTCTCCCATTTCCATTGTGGTACTGGTAATGGTTGTAATAGGCCAACTGGATGCTGATGCTCGGCCTTAACCTATTGACAATCTTAGCACCTAGCCAAGTACTCTGTTGTTTCACCCTTCATATTGGGCCAGTAAAATAGTCTTCTAAGTGTTGTGATTGTTTTCTGGTAACCTGGATGGCCAGAATACGGTTTCTTATACACTTCGTTTAGGACTGCTAATTTTAACTCTATTGAATCTGGTATGTAAAGTTTGTTTTTAAATCATAATAGTCCCTTCTTGTCAATAATTAAATCTGATTTATCTGAGTTTGCGGTATTGTCCTGTAATTCTGCCATCATTTTAGTGTAATTTCCCTCGTTAATACCTGTCGTCCTTATCCTTTGTTCCAGATCACTTTCTTCCCTGTTGATATTTATTTCAAATAACCCATGGACTCTTCTGCTTAATGTGTATGCTACCTTATTTTCCTTACCTTTGATGTGTCTGACCTTGAAGTCGAATTCGCTCAACAAGGCTAGCCACCTTGCTTGTCTTACATTAAGATCTGGTTGGCTAAACAGATATTTCACCCCGCTATTATCCGTTAATATTAGGAATTTTCTGCCAATTACGTAGTGTCGCCACATTTTTAAGGCGTGTATTATTGCTGTCAATTCTAGGTCATGAGTGACATAATTTTGCTCGTGTTCTTTTAATTTCCAGGACTCATAACAAATAACGTGTCGTTCCTGAGTTAGGACACCACCTATTCCCTCTTTACTTTCATCAACACATACAGTGAAATCTTTATCTGGGTCTGCTACCTTAAATATGGGTGTAGTTGTCAGTAATTCCTTCAGTTTGTTAAAACTGTCTTGACACTTCTCTAACCAGTTGAACTTGGTCCCTTTCTTTTGTAATGACGTGATAGGATAGGCTATCATGGAAAAACCTTCTATGAATCTGCGGTAATATCCAGTGATTCCCATGAATGACCAGATATCCACTACATCCTTAGGTACTGGCCATTCCATAATGGTTTTTATCTTCTCCAGGTCTACAACAATGCCTTGTGATGAAATTACATGTCCTAGATATTGTATTTCCTTTTGATAAAAGTCACACTTGTTAAATTTGGTGTACATATTGTGTTTCCTTAACATTTGCATAATGGTTCTTAAGTGTTCCTCATGTTCTTCCTTCGTTTTAGAATAGACCAGAATATCGTCGATAAATACTACCACGAACTTGTCCAAGTACTGACTGAAAATACTGTTGATCAGGCACATAAATGTGGTTGGTGTGTTAGTGAGTCTGAAAGGTATGAATACGAACTCGTAGTGTCCATATCTTGTCCAAAAATTTGTTTTGTTTATGTCCTCATCTTTTATCCAAACTTGATGATAACCAGATTGTAAATCCAACTTTGAAAAGATCTTGGCCCCACCTACTTGATCGAACAGATCATGTATCCTTGGTAAGGGGTACTTATTCTTAATAGTCACTTTGTTTAGTTGTCTATAATCGATACATAGTCTAAGAGTACCGTCTTTCTTATTCACAAAGAGGACTGGTGCCCCCCAAGGTGAGACACTCGGTCTGATATACTCTTTGTCCAACAATTCCTGTAACTGTATTTTTAATTATGTCAGTTCTGGTAGACTCATTCAGTAAGGCGCTTTTGAGATAGGGGCTGAACTGAGTAGTAGGTCCATGGAGAAGTCTATTTCCCTTCTAGGAGGTAATTCTAGTATTTCATCCACAAACATGTCTCTGAATTCATGTAGAACAACAAAGTTTTCTATCTTTGGCTTATCTTCTTTTTCTAATAGATTCGTCGCTTGGATGGCATAAAATTGACATCCCTTCCTCATACATTTCTTTAGTTGCATCCCTGAAACTTGTCTGACTGATACTAGTTTTGATATACCTTGGGCAATTCTGGTAGTGCCAGAATCGTCTTTATAGCTAAGTATCTTTGTATAACAATCTAATATTGCTTTTTGTTGTTCCAACCAATCCATCCCAATGATCATATCGTAAGATCCTAGTGGTATGATGTTCATATGGGTCATTATATTTTGACCATCTAAGCTAAACTCGCAATCCAGAACAAAGTCAACTACTTTTATTTTAGTACCAGTTGCTAATTGTACAAGCCATGATTTTGTGTGCTTCAGTTTCTTAAGTTTGTTTGACTCTACCACATTAGGTGTAATATAACTTAACGTAGCTCCAGGGTCAATTAAAACAAAAATTCATGTATCATTGATTTTACCTTCGATCTCTACCACCGAGTACTGGTGGTCATCTTGTCGACCATCTATGGCTGCATTTATCCGATGTAGGCTTCTTCCCACATCTCCCACCATCGAGGCTTCCTACAGATTATGAACCACGGTTCTGTTTGTTGAACTCAAACGTGGACAATTCCTCCTTAGATGAGGCTCTCCACATTCCCAACACTATAATGGCTCGAGGGGGTTGTCTCCAAACTTCTTTGTTACCAGGTTTACCGGTTTACCACCGCCTTGTGTATTCGGATGGTTGGAGTGAAAATTGTTTCTCGGAAAACTTTTTGTTGTATTCTGATAAGGAGTTGGCTGGTACCCCTTCTTCTGCTAGTTCATTCTCTCTTGTTTCTTATCCTTCTAGGCTTTGGGAAACTCTACCCATTGTTTATACTGGTCGTAGCACATTCATGCTTTCCTGAATACTTCGCTCAAGGATTTTTGGTTGTCAAACTCAATTCTGTCCTTGTAGGACTGTGGTAGACAACCTAGAAATAGTTGAATTTTTACTTTATCCCCATGGATGTATGGTACGAACCTTAGCAGTTCTAGAAATTTATTTATGAGGTCTTCCATTGCCATATGTCCAAGTCGTAACTCGTAAAACTCTTTTGTCTTCCTTTCATAGTAACTTTCCGAAAGGTATTGTTTCTTGAAATACTTTTTAAAGTCAGAACATTCCAATCGTTTTCCCTTTAGGCCCTTGGCCAATTTCAGGTCCTGCCACCAAATGTTGGCCTTCCCTTTCAGATTGTAGATGGCCATTCTGACCTTCATGTTGTTGGAATAGTTGTAGATCTGGAAGTATTTTTTGATGTCCAACATCCATGCCTCAGATTCTTGTCTTGTCTTGGATTCTCCATCAAAGGTAGCTAGTTTAATCTTTTTAAATTCTCCTTCGAGGTGGTCTACTTGTTTTCTTTTTCTGTCAGATTTAGTTTTTTCTTCAGCTAAAGGTGTTCCTTCTGACGAACTATCTCCTTTTTCTGTTTCAGGCCCTGAGTTCTTAGGGGCCCTTTTTTTGACTTCTTCCTCGTGGTTATCATCATTTGGTATTTTCTTGGTCACTATACTGCGCAGAAAGACTTCATTTATCTCTTGTTGTTCCTGTTGTGCTTTCTTCAATTTTTCATTGTTTGCTTTGAAAATTTGTAATTCAACAATAAGGTTCCTCATTGTTTCCAACACTTCTGTGGGTGAGCTTCCATCACTGTTCTTCCTTGTATATTTGGGAGGTCTTTACTATGGATTTTCTCCCATCCTGATTCATGCATCGTCCTGATATGCCATAATTAACTCAAAACAAAAAGAGATTTCTGTCTGTAACCAAAAGATTTTTTATTAGTTTTACATAAACAGAAAATATATTAAGCAGCTAACGTGGCCATGTTTAGGCCCAGCATTGTAACTTTTTCTCTGATACCATATGAAATGAACCTGATTATCACACCACAAAAAAAATAAATTTTTGTTTGCTATTTCCAGGATGTATAAACTTATTAAAAGAATTGGTTCAAATTCTGTTTGTAAAAAGGTTCTTGAAGGGGAAAAATTCCTAAGTTTTACCTATCATAAGAGGTCCCTCTCGTTTCAAATTCCTTTACCACTTGGTATAGTGGATCATATTAAAAAAAGGGGTCTCATAAACCCTACTACGATTTACTCAAACAAAAACATAAGACTTCTAATATTTGCGCGCATGTATATCTGATTAAAATTGAATCTAGGCGACTTTACTTGGTTTCCCACCATATGATTCAGTGAGTCGGATTTTACTACCAGATAGCTAACCTATCTACTATTTCATGATCAAATTTAATGTTCTTAGGACCAGGGTTGGTTTGTGAATTAGTTACTTACCTCCATATGCCAATGGACATTTCACCACTAGCATCGGACAGTTGATTCGCGCTAACCTCAAGGAAAAACAAGGAGTTTTAATCTTAACATAATACTTATTAAGTGGGAGGGATGATTCTCTGTCTAGCAGTTAAGACCCCATCAGTTTCATTAAAGGTGGCCTGTGAGTTCCAGTGGAAAATACTAGGCTCTTTACCCAATATGGCATACTATCTATGACACTGTCACATGGCCACCTGCCCTTCGTGCCCTACACAATTACTCCGAGGTTGACAGGATATCGATTAGGGTTGAAGTGGTTTCACGACTGTCATTGTTGAGTTCTGCGAGGCATTCCTGTGAACCAACCTTGGAGGCACACAGTATTGCCAAGGTATTCGCTCCCGAATTGTAACAGTTGGCGCAGTCCTTACCCCTAGTGAGTATTTGTCTCAATACACATTACTTGTAATATGTTTAGAAGAGATAATGCATTCCCGACTTTTTCTGTATTGTTTCCAAAGTTACCCTAAATCTTGCAGGGGAAATTCCTTCGAATTGATCTTCATTTTTCGTCTTCTGGTTTTGAAGGGAGTATATTCATTTGTTTCCTATTTAGTTTTGGAAGTAAGGTTTTCATAACCTCCCAGTTTATTTCCTATGAATATATCTCTGTTTCCGCCCTTTTGGTATTAGGGAGGGTGTATCCGTTCATTTCTTGTTTATGTTTTGGGAGAAAGGGTTTCGTAACCTCCCCATTTAAGTTCTATGCCAAATACTTTGATTGCTGTCGAGGCTTAAGGCCTCTGTAGGGCTTTAACTAGTTCCAATCATGATATTCTTTCGCAATACTTCCAATATTATATGCAGTGGGTAATACCCTCTTCGTGCTCTATCTTATTTGGTTAAAAATAGTGGGAACAAATTGTTGTAATGTTTGAAATGTATAAGACTACTCGATGTGATTCGGTTATGGGTGGTTATGTGTGGTTTTCTAATTCGGTATGAACAATATATTCCATGATAGCGTAGGTCTGGTTACATATTTTAAAAAGATATATGTTATTGTCTATTTCTATCTTTTTCCTTGTTATGGAGTCATTACTTGTTGTGTATACACCTCCTCCTTGTAAGATTTCTTTGTTTTTAGGGCTTGTATAATTCACTAATGATGGGCCCTGTTTTGATACGAGGGTAACCATCAGCGAATAAATACGCTATCCACCTTCAGCCAAGCATCTCTCCAGTTGGGAAAAGCGACAAGGGAAGCAAGAGAGCTATTCCATCCTATCGAACAGAAGTTAAGTAAGATCACAAAATATTTCCTTACTAACTCTTATCAATTCTATTATTATTTCATCATTTTTATCTGCGTTTACTGATAATTAAACGTTACTTCTTCACGAATTTTTGTCTACCTATGGATCTCGGATGTTCGGTTCCCACTTTGGCGCAAGAGGTATTCGAGTTCCTTTGAAATCCTTCCCAGAATTTCAACAGTGCAAGGGCATGGTCTCTTCCTGGACATTCAAGATGTTTAAAATAGTTTTGTTCTATTGCCTTCAATGGTTGGGATGGGGAGGTCCTCGAGTTGCTTCTTGGTCAGACTTCTGTGTATAACTATTATCATACAGGACCTTATTTCAATTGAATAATGAAAAGCATTGGATATTTTATCCCAGTCGTTCCTCTATTTAGTCTCATCCCAACTTGTAAATTTATTTATCGTTACTATCGTTTAGAATGTATTTGGCTACAGGTGTTTACACAGTCTGAAATTCCGTCTGGTATGGTATAAAAGGGACCTAAAGAAATTTTGGGGTTTTAACTCGTTGTAAGGAATCTATTACACCAAAAATTGGTATTATAATTACTTTTAGATTATAAGTCTCCTCATATGATTGGTCTTGTTTAACATTTATTTTCAACACATTTAAGACATAGTTGACTAGACCTAGTCATTTCCGATTCAACACTAATACCTTGTTGATATATATATATCTATGTATATATTTACTATAATTTTTTTATTGTAATGGAGTCTTGAACCTTTCATAATTATTTCATACATCTATACATATATATATATATATATATATATATGTATCTTATTCCCTGACTGTGTTTTAACCAGTTTACTTCAGTTTCAAAGTATCACTTGCGCAGAACCCCTATTGCATACTATTTATCTGTTGGCAGTTTTAACTGTGTATGTTCTATACGCAAATCAAGAGTAATATTCGTGTTACAGGCAGGATTTACTTTGAAATCTGAACTTACGTGTCCATTAATGGAGGCTCGTTGTGTACTATAAATACCTACAGGAAGTATCATTCAACATAGATATTAGGTTGTTTGACCTTAATCACATCACACAAACAATGAAGATTTTCCTTACTTAACAACACGAATCAAAAGTAAAGTGCAATCAATGGTTTATCTTGTTATGAGGGTAAAATCTTCTATAGAACTCGTCTTACTTGTGAAATACTTAATGACCTTATCATTCACACAACACTTCGTCTCAATAAAACAAATCCATTCCTAGCTAAAGATGAGGAAGTATTTAGTAGGTCTTTCCCTTCCATAACATTCGACTAGAATTTATTCATAGCAATCAAATTACAGAACATAGCTATTTCCCAGAATTTATTCATGGCAGCGAACAAATTTCAGAACATAACCTTTAATGAGAAAGAGATAGAATAGCGCATCTGAATCAAATTGTGGGAAAACAAAGGGAATAGCCACGTTCCTCCTAACCGTAGAATGGGGCAGCCAAAATCACTTGCTCGATTCACCCCCTAGCCTGACCATGAATCCATGAGGGTGAACTTGAAATCTCCTCTTCAGTAATGTCCTTCCATTCAGTAGATCCCTGTTGCCTCACACTCATTCAATGTTCATAACAGCAAGGAAAAAAAAATCAATAGTCTCTTTCCCAGCATACTTGGCAGTGTCCTACCTCCTCACATATGATTATTTATCAATTTGCCTAGGTCCTTTTTTCCCTCCCTTGGGAATTTTCACAGCTTTCTAAATCCCTAATTTTCAGGGGTTGCCAATGGCCAAATCACTGATTTTCCACTTGTAAAAGTTAGAGTAGAGCTAGTTCCCACATGTTCCCCTCTCATGGAGTCATGGTCAGCTAAAATTTAACATGGTTGTTCCATTTGTCCCTTGCAATCAATATAAAATATTTTTTTCTCATACAAGTGTCACAGTCAAATAATTAGTTTGGAAAAATCAAATCTCTGCCCAACAATCATAATTATTTATTACAATTATTAAATTCAAAATTTGGAATTTCCATAAATGGCAAAAATTTTCCAATTTCAAATTTACTAAAAATGGAATAAATTTCCATCAAATTTAAATTCCAAATTTTTTTTTTTTTGGGGGGATATCATAGGTAAAGATAGAGGGGGGATAGAAAGTGTTTGTGAGAGAGTGTCGGAGGGAGAGAGAGGAAGAAAAAGAGGGTAGGTAGAGATTGAGTATTTTAGAGTGTGGTAGGGAGAGAGAGGAATACATATAGGGAGGGTAGAAAGTGTGTGTTGGAGGGAGAGAGAGAAAGGCATAATAAAGAAATGGAGAGTGTGAGAGGGAAAATAAAGAGGCAGGTAGAGAGAGAGGTAAAAGAAGGAGAGAGAGGTAGATGTAGGATATATAGAGTATAGATAATGGAATGGGGGGGGAGAAGGATGAGGGGGAGAGATACAAAGAGGATCATTCACGCATTCTTGTAGCGCATGTGCACTCTAGAACGTGTACGTGCTTATTTGAATTAAAAAAAAATGGGTGGTATTGACAAGGTGTATGCTGACTTGGTTGGCTCAGACTTAGGTTCAGGATGACCAACCTAGTTGTTCGATGTGCAAATTCATAAAAACCTCCATTTTTTGTGAATACCCCTCTATATCTATGTATTTGACGTTATTTTTCTATAGGATAAAAAATTCAGTCGTTGACAAAATTATAGACATAGATCGAGTCAACTATGCAGATTTCAAATATATAATTTATATATATATATATATATATATATATATATATATTATTGTTTACTATTTTTAATCTATTTTTGTCTTCACTTGTATCAAAATCATAGAATACATACCTCTCTTATTTCTGCTATAATGTTTTCTCGGCTTAATCATTACTCAAATGAGTTATATGTGACAGAAGATGAGAGCAATACCTACCATATATAAAAAAAAAAATTGATCATTTTCATACCCTTTTAGGCTACATGAGAAAATGACATTGTGATTTCATGAATATGTTGACTTTGATAATTTAAAAAATATATAAAATTAATATTAAAAATTTCCAAAAATACATCCTTATATTTTGTTGGAAAAATAAGATACCACTTTTAGGAAAAAAAACCAATTTGAGCTAGTTATTCACAATCTCTATGAATAAAAGTTTTACATTCAGAAAGATAATTCAATTTTATACGTTTCATCTTTTTACACCATATTCAAATTCATTGTAAAAGTACCTTGAATAATCCCTCCAAGTTAAGACATTGATGTTTTTCTAGGTTTGCATTGCCACTAACTCGTCATGAGAGACCATCATTATCTTGCACTCATCCATGAATCTTTTTCATAACAAAAGATTATAATTTAGAGGATCATCAATGACCTCTATATCAACACAAATGTATTTGCCTCCCATGTTCATGGGACAGTTCTTGTAAACGCCTTGAGGTTGGGAAGCTCGACCATCATATGCTTGAAGGGAGGTTGTAGATCGAACAAGGATGGGGGAGCCTAAAGGTTGCCAAACTTGAGTAGAAATGACACATGTAGTTTTTCCTTCATCAATAATGCACCAATGAATGTTATATTTGATGATGGTAACTTGGATTTGGAAAGTGGCGGAGCGTGGCAATTAAAAAGGTCTGGGTTGGTCACTATAAAAGGTGATCATATGATGATGTGAGGGATGAACAACGCCAAGAGTGGAAATAAAATCCTTGGGCATGTCTAAAGGACCTCGAGCGATGTCATGACACTGGGAGACTGAGCTAGTTCATTGNGTAGGATCAAGAATAGGTTCCATTACCAAAAGGGTGGGTGACATGGTAAGTCAATAAGGAGGGGAGATGCAAGTAAACATAGAAGGGATGTTCGTGTATGGGAAAGGAATATGAAAAGGTCAAGTGGTGGACGAAGGAGGATTAAAAGGTGTAGTTGATTATGTCTTAGCAGACATACGACACACGTAGGATCAAGAATAGGTTCCATTACCAAAAGGGTGGGTGACATGGTAAGTCAATAAGGAGGGGAGATGCAAGTAAACATAGACCCCTCATTTGGAAAAGGGTTCTATAACATAATCAATTATGATGAGGATGGAGGGGAAGGTTAGGCATTTGGTGTCTGAATAACCTTAGTGGCTTCATTGGTCCCTAGCAATGGGTGGAGTATTACTTAGCACACAATTTATTTCAAGAAAGCAATGGGTGGAGTATTACTTAGCACACAATTTATTTCAAGAAAGTTCAAGTACATTATGAATCATTGTGGAAACCTACACAATGAGATAATAATATATTGAACCACCAAAAAGTTGAAGTCAATTAACTTTTCCATAAAAAAAATGACCATAAAACATATGTTAAATGGAAAATGATAAATTGAATTAAAAAAAGAAAGAAGAAAGATTCACATTATTTTTAATTGGATGAGTTCATTTATAGATTTCATAAACATTGATAATAAAATTTGAGAGATTAAAACAAATCAACAGTTATTTATATTATAATATTTTTATATATTTATTATGATACGCTTTATTACGTCGAAAGGCGTACACCTATTGACAATGGGCAGATTTAATAAGCGTTTAGTGCTTAATAAGTTTTCTATGTACATGATTAAATATGGCTGGAATATTTTTAGTAGTCACACAAAATAAATGGCTGATTTCAGTCATTAACTTTCTAGCTATTATAAAGACATCCGTTTATGTGTTTACTTTTTTACATTTACCTAATCATATTTAAAAATTACTTTAATAGCTAACTGATTGCCACGTAAGTGATTAACAAAAATTAAAATATTAACATCAGATAAATGAAGCTCAACCGTTTATTTGTTAATCAATAATAAAATTTAATATATTCTTTTAAGGATTCGTTTCATCTTATCAACCTTTCGACTTTCACCAACAGCTATTTAACTGCTATGCTAGTTTATATTTTATCTTTATATTCGGGACTTTTCAAATTTCATGGTTATGCAAATCAATTTGCCGGTCTTTAATAAATCTTACATGGCCATCACTATAATGACTATTGTAATAGCACTAGTATAAAAGTAAAGGCATCTACATCAAGCTGACTCTAAAACGACTCTACTGTATAAAGCGAGCGCATCTTGCGTTGCTTCTTTCATCGGGCCTCATTTTACCACTGGTACAAAGGTGTACGCATCTTCTGTTGTTTTCCATTTTCAATTCATCAATAAAAAATTTCAGGTAAATTGCGTGATCGCCAATCTAATACGATTTGCTGTGGCCATTCATTTTATTTCTGACATATCGAAATGGAAGGGGATGGCTTTGATAATCACCTGGAAGAATTATTACGTCCACGTCATGAGTTGGCGACAAGGCTACACGCTGTTATTGAAACCTGGCGAGAAACTCGTCGTGAACTACACGCTCTTATACAAGCCCGGCGAGAAACTAATCGTAAGCTACTAATGCTTCTTATTGAAACCCTTCCAGAAACTAATCCTGAGCTACTACCTCTTCTGGAGAGAGGCAGAGACCTGTATCATGACAGAGACCCCCGTCCAGCATTGCCTCCA
>JASDQU010254741.1:0-16056 GCA_032191745.1 Picea mariana | reverse complement strand
CTCCGTCTTTCTTCGGACTGAGTACTGTTGGAACATCACACGGACTCAAGCTTTCCCTGACCAAACCTTTGTCCAATAGCCCCTGGACTTGCCTCTTAACCTCTTCATTCTCTTGTGGTGTCAATCTATACATAGTTTTGTTTGGCAAACTAGATCCTTGTATGAGATCAGTATGATGGATCACACTCCTGATCGGTGGCAACGAACGAGGTAGTTCGTCCACTATGATGTTAGCAAACTCTTCCAGCAGTTCCTGAACTTCTTCTGGTAAATCATCTACTCTTGTGCTAGTCAAAACAATCTTTGGTTTTCTGACCACAATGAACTATGGATCCTCCTTCTTCTTAACCTCGGTAAGGAGTTCCTTCCCACTCATCAGAAGTACAGTGCTACTTACTTCCAGCTTCACCTCCTTATCCTTAATTGGAAGCAACATGTGTGTCCTCCCATTCTTATCTAGGGTGTATGTGTTCATCCTCCCATCATGAATCACATTTTTGTCATATTGCCATGGTCTATCCAGAAATAGATGACAAACATCGATAGGAATAACATCACACAAGATTTTATCATTATATCCACCTATCTTGAATTCAACTAAACACTGTTTAGTGACATTTACCTGATGTCCTTTTTGTAGCCATGAAACTTTATATGGACTTCGATGATCAGTCGTCTCCAGCCCCAGCTTCTCTACCATCTCTGTAGAAACAAGATTACCCATGCTACCACCATCTATAATGACCTTGCATACCCTGTCCTTGGTCTTGCAAGCAGTCCTAAAAATTCTGGTCCTTTGGACTGAACTTTCCACCTCCTTCTTGGGTGTCAAAAGAACTTTTCACATCATCAACGATCTTCCGCCTTCAGCGTCTTCTGTCTCAACATCTCTCCTCTGTGCCTTAGCGATGTGAGCTTCTCCACTGTCCTTCTTTTTCTCTGGACACTCGAATGACTTGTGCCCATTTTTCCCACACGTGAAGCATGTGATTACTCCACCTCGTCCTCTTCCTCTACCTCTGGTACGAGGAAACCTATTATTATCAGCATATCCTCCTCTCTACTCAGTATGTTGTTCTCTTTTCTATGCATATTGCCCTTGCTGTGAACTTCCACCTTTCTTTGTCCGAGTCTGAGGTTTCTTCCGTAATTCCCTGGGCTTCTGGGTTCTTTCCTGGGCAACTGATTTTCCCTTGGGCTGACTTTTGCCTCTGCCCCTCTGACTCTTCTTTCAGCTTAGTTCTCTTCAGCTTTCAGAGCCATCTGATAAGCATCTTCTACTGTTCGGATGGTCACCATACTCATTTCATCCTGAATCTCATATCTTAGGCCATTCATATACCTGGCCACTTTTTCGTCATTGCTTTCGCGATGACCTGCCCTGATATTCAACCTGTAAAATTCTTTAGTATATTCCTTTACTGTCATCAGCTTCTATATTAGGTTCTGCATCCTCCTGAACAAAGAAATTTGATAGTCCCTGGGAATGAATTTCGCCTTCATCTTTGCAATCATCCTGTCCCAGCTCTTAATTTTTTGCTTGCCTTGGCAATACCTATCCACTTGTAGTTCATCCCACCACAAGGATGCATGTCCTCTTAGTCTCATGACGACGTGCCTGACCTTCTTGTCCCCTTCGATGTCTTCATAGTTAAAATAGGTGTCTAGAGCTCTAATCCAATCTAGAAGCTCTTCTACATCCAGATTTCCCTGATAAACTGGAATGTCCATTTTCACCTTTTCACCCATTCTTGCAACAACTTTAAGTAAGCGCTCATTTGCTGCATCTTCTGCTGGGATTTATTCTTCTTCATGTCCAACATCATCTTCATTTTCGGACTCACTGATATCTCCTACATCAGCTGTGCACCTTTGTCTTATCTCCATGTCCACAACTCTAGTGCGTAAGTTATGCATATCTCTTTCTACTTCTGGATTCTGCACTTGCCTACCCCTTCCTCTGGACATTTCCCTTTCCTCCTCTGGATCGGGTGATTGTCTATCTCTTCTTCTCAGCGGCATGGTGAATTATCCTTTTCCCTACTACTGAAAAAAAAGAATCTTTTCTAAGCTCTGATACCACTTTACATGTATCAGAGTGTTCTTTACTCCTTTCTGCCTCTTCCTGCCTGAAATATACAAGCAAGAAATGTTCTCTGATAGCACTTGATGCAAGCATGCCCCTTTGGCACATCCTCTCACATTATATTCTCTTCCCTTGGCCCGAAGAACACTAACCAGTTCTTCTATTTCCCTATCGGAAATCTACACCCACATAACTCTTCGCGCGATCCCCCTTTTTTCTTATCAGGGAATCGGACTTCATGGTATTGTGAGGTCAATGGTCGAGCGCTGGTGTTTCAGATCCCTGATCCTTGATGTAATTCAACGTTGACCCTTCTTTTTCCCGTCAGGACTTCCCCTATCACGATTTTTCCACTTGCGATATGAAGCAATTCACTTTACCAACTCCCGACTCACGATATGCCGAAGCTCCGATTAGCTCGTTGATTTGACCTTTCAATGATCCCTTATCCCATTGGAACTTCAGACTTCATGGGATCATGAATCCTAATGTCAATATTTCAGGACTTCTCACCATGAAACTCCGATAGCTCGTGCCACCTGTCCTTCACTAACTCCGCTGTGGCCCACGCTATCCTTTAACTTTCGGGATATCGCATTTCACGATTCCAAATTGCAAAGGTATCCTATCCTTAGGACCTCCGATACACCGAACCCTGACTTTGTCAGATATTCTGACACACATCCCAAATGATGGATGACTTAGATCAAACCTCAGACTTCACCCAAACGCAAAGTCTACCCACTTCACTTGTATGAAACTCGATGACCAAATCCTTGATTGAGTGATCACACGCCACGTGTCCTTCTTGAGATCCACGGTTATGATCCTTCTTCCTCGCTCCTCGTGTCTTTGCGACTTAGAGTACCCAATGCTTGGGCTCTCACACTGCGAACTTCTAAGTTCACGATATCTCTCAATCTCTACCACCTGTCCTGACAGATGGATGGCTCTGAGCTTGTCGGGATTTCCACGATGGATTTTCCGATCTCTGGTCCACGGGATCCCCGATTTCCTGAACTCTGATGCCTCAATATCCCGATGCTTCTCAGGGTTTCCACTTTGCTCTCGAAGACTTAAACCCTATGCAACTCCTGTCAAATCGGATAGTTGACGGCTAACTATGCGATGATCCAATGGTCCACAATCCCCTGAGCTTAAACTCCAGACGTAACTGTATCCTCCTTGCTTCTCTGGCAGATCTGACGGCTGACGGAATTTCACAAATCCTCTCCACAAGACCCTGATCGTCTGTCTTCTCCTCCTTGATACGTTCACAAAGTGAACCTAGGACTCCTTCCTGGACTTAATCAACTGTGACCCAAACCTCCGTCGCCTTGAGTCACTTGATATGCTCCAACTCTTTGTGCTACCTTCAATAGCTTCAAAGGATCTATCCCTCCTTAGCTTTCTCACGACTCTAATTCTTAGAGAATATTCTTGTGCGCACTCCTTGCGACAACTCTTAGACACTTCCAAGTGTTGAATACCTTCAACTCTGCGCACTCCTGTAGCAGCAGTCCTTCAATGCTCCACTCTAATTCACAACTGAGACTTTCCTTAGCCTGCGCACTCCTTGCACGGCTTCTATAATCCAATTTCACTTCTAGGTGAACGAGAACAAGACTTAAACTATCTGAGCCTTCTGTCAACGCACTCCTTGCAGATGACTTCAACTTCACTCGTTGCAGGGATCCTTGCTAAGATAGAGAAACAATTGGAACTCATTTCTCCTACTTCCTTTCTTAGATTTCAAACACTCAGCAAGAAATCATTCATATATGGCATGTAAAAAAAATGCATAACAAGAAGTAAATACTCATGATCATAACATTCAACATACATACATAGATAACAAACACAAAACCATGGATTTGAATTAAACTCTTCTATCAATTCAAACTCTGTACATGGGTGTTTTTCCATAGCTCTCTATATGCTCTTCTTCTCAATGCTCAGAATTATGTTACAATGCACAATGAGGGTGTCTATATCCCATTTCCCTCTTTCCTTCTAAAACTGTCTAATCTAAAATTAAAATCCTATCTACCTGCATTGACTATATTAAATGTCGTCTATCTACTAAGGACGAGAGCATATGGCTCAAGGTCCCGATTGCATTTACAAGTGTGCTTCATTAAATCTCCTCATTAATGTTCGCGCAATAGTTTTAAGGTGTTTTCAAAAATTTGCATTGGCTTGTCCAGTTGTCCACTTGCATTCCACGCTGGATCGCTTAAACTGGGAGATGCTCCTGCATCATTGTGTCAAAATGTGATTTCCATCAAGGTTTTTGTGACATTGTGACATTCCTCCAAGGTTATCTTTGATTGTGATGTTCCCTAATGAGTATATCCCATTTTGATTCAATGTGTTATGTCAAATTGATTTGTTCTTCTATGGTTACGTCACATGTGATGTTCATTAAGAGTTATGTCACCTTCTGACATTCCTTAAGGGTTATGTTTCAATGCAATGTTCGTAAATGGTCATGATGCATCGTGATATTCATATTGCTCATATTATATGAAATTTCTATGTTCCTTAATGGTTATGTCACATTAGAAAATTAATTAATATTTTTGTCACATTTATTAGTTTGTGATGCTACTCAATGGTTACATAGAATTGTGACAATTATATTGGTTGACTAATGTTGAATCGGTGTGTTCCTTGATGCTTGTGTTGTAACATGATGTTCCTCAAGAGTTGGGTAAAATTGTTATGTTCCTCGATCGTTATTTCATATAGTGATGTTTATCATGGTCAACTCATGTCAACCACGGTTTTCTTTAGTTAGTAATGAGCCACTATGGGCATGGTTGAATATAGTTGATTAGGGTTGTGTTAGGTGATTTATATGTACTAAAAAAGACACTAAAATACCCTCAATTTAAAATGTCAACCCAGGGTAAGTAAACTTAGAGTTGTATAAAAATATATGCCAAAGGTATAAGTCTAGTAGGAGTATGGTCTAACTAATGAAGGTAGCTATATAAGGTTGATCTATTTAAGCAAAAGCAAAGAATCGATGGATAGTTCCTAAGAAAGCAATTAAAAACCCTATGTAAAGCAAACTAGTTCAACAATAAGAAATAAGAAACTATCTAAGCATATCGATAAGCAAATGATGGAAGCAAACTATTTTAACTTGCCAACCTACATTCAATGAGAAACTACCCTATGAAACCAATTAAATAAACAAGTAAGTAAAAACACCTATCTAACCTATTAAAGCAAATAGACAAGTAAACAAAGACACCTAACTAATCTATTAAAGAAAAAGACAAGTAAGCAAAGAAAATTATCTATCCTACTAAAGCAAATGGACAAGTAAGCAAAGACTTCTCATTCAACAACTATCTAGCCTAAGAGGCAAGTGGACTAAATGCCTAATGAAAAACTATCTCTAGTGTATGAAAGGAAATCTAAATGCTCAATGCAATGCATGAAAGGAAATCTATTCTATTGAAAGCAAGGAGAACTAACAAATAAATGCTTTACCTTATTCTACGAAAACAAGAAACTATCTCTTCTAATCTACAAAAGCAAGAAACTAGCTTTAATCTTATGACACTCAAATATAATGCTGGTGGTTGTGCGAATGTCTTCTGTGGTGACAAATGATATCTCAATGACACTTGACAACAAAGGACAATTCCAACGTTATAAAATCGACACTAATCTCAATGGAAAAATGAAAGGTATGGATTAAACAATCCAATGAAAACTTATTCATAACAGAAATAATGTTAAATACCCTGCATATTCATGTGCAAACCATCAACAACATAACGAGATAATCATTATTTAACTAAGAAATTTAATTGCACTTTAATCTATCAAAATAAATTGCATAAAGGGAAACTATGCTATGTCTACTTTAATTATTCAAACTATAATGAGGAAATGAATTAAAAATAGAAATTTAAACTATGATATTAAAAAGTAAATTGACAATTACATCAACCAACAACTAAGAAAATGAAATCTATCTAAAACTGAAGTAAGCAATAGCTATAACTAAAAATTGAAATATAATCTATCCATCCATCAAAATCCCTGTCAAAGAAAACCCACTTAAGATTCTATTTTATTCTAATTAAAATTTTTGTTTTAAGCTTATTTATAAAATTATGAAAGAAAGCATAATCTAACTTCTAACTTGCACATGGGGTTAGTCTAGGGATCTGCAAATCCATTCCTAATCTATGAAACTAATTCATGCTAACATAATCCATTACACTAACCTACAAAAGAGCAATAAAACAATTAAATTACAATAATCTAATTAACACAATAAAACATGCATGTACAGAAAATAAAAGAACAATTTAAATGATGAAATACATAAACAACACACATATAGTTACCAGACTGTTGGTGGCCCCCCTAGAAAGTCGTGGTCACTCTCTAAAAGCACACCACAATCTTAACAAGGCGAATCCACTACTAAATCTTGAAAACACAGTTTTGGCACAATTTCAACAATGTAAAATATCAAAATGGAGAAAAAATGAATTTTTCTCTAATACACTGGCTCTTCTACTTGGTTAACAATCTACTAAGAATCCTATCAGTATTTATAATCTTACAAACCAAGTGGTCGACCTCAGGAGGGTTGAACCACTTCTAATTTCGACAAATTACAATAAATGATGCCCTAACTGACAAAATGGAGCAAGCCAATAATCGTCTTCTTTGGACAGCTGAATTCATGTTTTCAGGAGCTTGGTAGCTAGAGGGGTCAAGGATAAACAAAGCCCATGTGCCTGATTTGTCCATCACTAGCCGCCAATTCCATAACCGCCAACTTGCCTTGCATTTTTGTGCAATACTGAGTGTTGGTATGAGTGTCGGATCGAGTGCCGGAACAAGTGTCGGATCAAGTGTCGAAACTAGAAAATGGTGCATTTTTGCCCTGTAACACCAGAAAAATGTGAATTAACTCTTGGAAGCATAAAAAAATAATAAATTATACTTGATTCAATCATTAAACATGAGTTACACATACCTTATGGGGATCATACCGATTTACCATAAAATTCTTCAAAAAGCTCCTTTAAAATATGAAAACATGCATATGTACATATGGAAAAAGTGTATAATAATGTCATGAAAATGATCATATCTCCGGCCCAACATTACCCCCACACCTAATATTTTGTAGGTCCCATTGCAAACAAAAAGAAATTGTCCTTTATAACTAAACTTGCGAAGGAGGGGGTGGATTAGCTTTTAGAAGCTTCTCCGTCTTGCCCGGGGGATTTCGACTTAGGATTTTTGTGATGTTTCAATTGCATCCAGGGACTATTATTGGTGGCAGCAATATCATCAACCTAACACTATAGAGAATTCATCTTGGCTTGTAGGACAACATTATTATGGCATAAATGACAACTTAGTGTTTAATGCTCTCTACATTTGAACTGGAGGGTTTGGAGTTTTTGGAGGTTGATGATGACATGCAAGGAAGCCTTGAGATGTATATTCTAACCTTGATCCTTTGAACCATGCAAAAAAAAAAATTTACCTCTGCAAAATTAGTTCCAAAAGTTATTTCCCATAAGCGCAACAATTTTTGGCATGGCGAACTTGTGACAAATAGGTATCAAAGTGACACCTGTAACTACAATATAGTAAACCCTGTGTAAACAATAAGATAGTTTTTTGTTTTTGAATATGTCTTTGACAAAAATCTCTCTTGGTTTTCAAAAATTCACTTTCGGTTATTAGAAAAACACAAAACAAAACTATGACTAAAACAGGAAAAATAGAGTGTTCTATTTTCTAGAAAACTAGGCCTCTAAGATAATTGAATATATCCAAAACCATAACATTATTTAAAAACTGAGAGAGGTTATTGTTTTTTAATATGTCCTTGATAAAAACATCTCTTTATATTCAAAACTTCACTTCCATTTGTTAGGAAAACACAAAAAAAAAATATGACTAAAACAGGAAAAACATAGTATTTTATTTTTTGAAGGCATAGGCCTCGAAGATGATAGAATTTATACCAAACCATAAAGTATATTCACAAAATGAGAGAGGTTATTGTATTTTGGTATTTTATTAACCCAAACCTCCTCCAGGTTTCAAAATTAATTTCCCATTTGTTCATAATTCCATCTTGAAGTTGGTTACTCAAAACTTGCAGAAGTGTAGTGTGGTCTTAGAAGAAGCACAACATGGTATTTAATAGGGATTTTGGAGGCCTTCCCAGAGGATATTTGGGTTGAAAGGGGTATGGGTGGAAATTTTATTATCTCTTATACAAAATGGAACCATATAGCACTTCAAATGCCTTCTCCAAACCTCTGAAAAACTGTCTTGAAGTCAAGTTGTCCAAATGTGCAGAAACCCTCTTATAGAGATTGTATTTGGGGGATTTATCTCAAATGATAACACCTGTGCATAAATTGGAGGAGGTTTTTGTTTATTGGTCTATTATTGACAAAAAACTCTTTCACTTTTGTCAAATTCATCTTCCTTAATTCAGAAACAAATTTTGAAGTAGAACTTTGACCAAGACAATCATTGGAAAATTTATGACAAGGAATGATGACATGATCATGATGAAACATTATGACCGTGGGTGAGTGGAGGGAGTAGTAATGACACCTATACACACTAATGAAAATTTTACAACCAATATATGTCAAATTTTATTTGAGAATTTTATCTTTAAAATATAAGAATTTGACCTAATAACCCCTATCAATGACATGAAAGAGTAAACATAATCACGAGTGACTGACAGACTGAAAAGTACTAAAAAAATCCTTGGTTTGTACTGGTAGGCATGATGAACAGGAGAATTTTTATTTCCTGTCATCAATATGTAACAATTCAAACAACTGACCCTCTTTTCATAAGCTCAGGAACTCCCCCCAGACCTAAGATATGGTATGTCCTTGTGCCATGAATTGGCAATAGGCTTCTTGGGGTTGGTTACAACCTTCCTTACTTGGGAAGAAATCCTCTCGAGACTTTTTAAGAAGTAAAATGGGAAATTCAATGACATATTGAACTGAAAGTGAGCTAATGATTGAAAGTGACAGGCTTTAAAGACAAAGTATCTACCTGGTGATGACTATGAGAGGGTTGATTAGCTCCTCTTTTATCCACTCCTTGGAGTATCCCTTAGTTCCAGAGATGTTCTGAAATTTGGTTTTGAAAACCCTATTATAACTTTATCTTGGCAACTAGTGGTGTTTAAAGAATTTGGCTTGGGATCATTACAGAATACCCCATTGATTCATAAATACCCCTTTTCAAGGCAATATTTAGTGCAAGAATGAGAGGTGGCATGCATCAATGGCATATTTTATGCAAGCGTAGGAGGCGACATGCATCAACCTAAGTTCAATGCAAGCATAGAGGTGAAAAATACCAATGGTACCAGTGGAGGAGAGAGGATCAAAGGAAGATACGATGTAACCATTCGGAGGGGCTCCATAGTTGCAAGTTATGGAATGTGACCATTAACGGGGAAATCTTTGAAAACTAACCAAAGAAGTGAAGGACTAGGAAAAGAGGAAGATTATGTAAGAGACTTAGAGAGTATGTAGGAGACTTATGAGTAAAAAGCATACATAGAGAGGGGAATAAATTTCATTCATCATTATGAGTGAAGAAAGAGGGGTAAGTTGGTTGATGGATAATAGTTCAAATATCGAACTGATTTATAGCTAGGGTCATTCTTTGGTAGCTTCCCACCTCTGGTAGATTTGGGTTTAATATGATTTTTCTTATAGTTTGCTAATTGTTATTCTTTTTTTTGTCTTTATGAACATGGAACTATGAGGATGGAAGTTGTGTTCCCCTTCTAGGATGATGTCCCATGCTTCCAAGGAAGTAATGGTTGCCATCAAGTTTTATGAAGAATTTGTTCCTAAGGAGGACAAATAAACTATGCAAGGATTGGAAGCATAAGTTTTCCAAACTTTGTATTTATAGATGATAAAGAGGTATATTTTCATGTGGGGGGATTAATTTCTGATATTGGTTGCACCAAGACTAGGAAATCAAAGTTTTTTCATACCCTCGAATTGTACTGGAATATGAAAATGATTGTTTCCTTAGGCATGTACCCAAGGAGGAAGATTGTAATACCCTGGTTTTGAGACTCCATATTTGTAATGTATTTTATTTATTTGATGAAGGGAGAATGTGCCCAAACATTTAAAAGAGGGTAGAGTGCCTAGTAAATGTAATACTTTGAACATTGCAAATAATTATATACATCGTTGGATGTAATATGAACAAGGACAAGATTTATAGGGGGATATGATTCCATGAGAGAGGAGGCTAAATGAGATAAGTATTTTTATAATATTTTATTTACCCATATTGGTTTTAACTACGAAAAGTGGTTAGATGAGCTTCTTGAGGTGGGGGAGGCCATATGGTCCTTGATTCCATGTAATTATATAAACGCCTCTTGTGGGATGTTTGGGGGTTCTTCTACATTCAATCTTCCACTCTATCATATGACTCCTTCATTCTTGTTCTTGGTTGGGACACGAAAATGAATTGTTAAGGAAAGAATCCATTGATTTGTTGGATGTAGGTGTATTCCAGTGATCAACTTCTATCTACAAGCTTGAGATGAATTAGTATGTGCTAAACATTGCTCCTAGTTGCAAATAATCAAAGTCTCAACATGGATATTCTTGACCTGATGCATTGGATCCCTGGAAAAAGTGGACAACATGAGGGACTGTATGGAAGTGAATGGGTTTCATTGTCTTTCAGTGGTGTAAGCTGGAGAGAAGAGAACTAGTGTACTTTGGATTGTTGTGTGTTGAGAAACGCATGAGAGCTTGAGTGTTGACTGGTTTGGGAAGCTAAGTGTCTCTCTAGAAGCTGTATTTGTTGATTTATAGCCTTGGATCGGGGGTGACATGCTATTGAGACTTGGATCATCAGTGTCTAAGGTGGGGTGGAATGTCCCTTGTCTGCAACTAGTTGGTGATTGGTTTTTTTTAAGATAAGTGCTCTCAGTGATGGTTTTGTTTTCTTCTTTATTTATTTCTACTATGTATTATTTATTATCTTTGAGACTCGAATTTTTAATGTGATTTATTGCTGGTCATTTTTGTGCAAGGCATGCTTAGGCATTCTTTTTGAGTCTATAATGAATATTGATTATTGCATGAGATGTAATTGTGTTTCTTTCATGCTTATTTCTTAATCAATCATCATCAACGTTTGAAATAAATTCTTGAAGTCTATTTTTTAGGTAGCATGGTCTGACCTTGGTGGTTGGGTAAGTTACAAAGACTTTTGCCAGCTCAAAGGTTGATTGGAAACTTTGGAAACTTAGAATGCTTATCTGATAGAGGTAATGACTTGGCTTTCTCATCATCATGGAGGGGATTTCAATCCTCGATTCAGCTATCAAATTGGTCCTGGAACTTCTATTGTTGATGCTTAACAAGATGACTTGGGACCCATCTTCCCTCAGGTTCCTCGGGCTTAATGACTGTTGGGGCTCTGGTTTTCGTCTTTTGTTTGTTTCTGCTATCTAGCTTCAAATAATATAAATAATCATAATAGTGGACATGGACCTTTAGGATTGATGCTTTTGAGTTTTTAAATAGATATGCTGAATTCTACAACTTGGTTTCAGCTTTGGGGCATCTTTATTTTGGGGATTTTTTCTCGAGCTTAAGAATTGAGATTTATTACTATATGAATGCTTATAAAATATGTTTATTTAATTTTAGAAATTTTTTTATATATATATATATATATATATATGTGGATTTCAAAAAATTCATATTACAAAAATTAAATCAAGAATATTAAATAAAATATTAACTGTATTATATTATATTATAAAAATCAAAATATTATATTGTATTATATTAAAAATCAACTATATTATATTTAAAAAATTAAATCAACTATATTTAACAAAAAAATAACTATATTCTATTAAACTATAAAAATCAAAATATTATATTAAAAATTAACTATATTATATTAAATATATTATATTAAATCAATGATAGTAAATTTAGTATTAATACTAAATTTAGTATTAGAAAAATTAAGTCAACTATATTTGAAGAAGAATGATTTCAAATAAATTAATATTACCAAAACAAAATCAAGTATATTTATAGTATTAGTTTTTTTAAATCATCCTTTTAGTGAAGGGAGTTTGGTAAATGAACTCCAAATTTTTTTTAGAATTGTGAAAAGAGGAGAATATATACTAACTCGATCCATATTAAAACCTTAAACAACTTTGACATCGATATTCAAGAATTTCATTATGAAATTCGAGTTTGAGGAAAAATATTATAGGGGTCATGAAAAAAATGAAATTTACAAAAGGGTCAAGAACAACATGAAATTTACAAAATGCATCCTACATGAAGCAATGGTTTGTATCACCTTCCATGTTTATGAATACACTTTATGCTAAACACCTTAATCACATATATACAAGAAAGCAATGAGAAACTTGATGCAAAGAATAGAAAATAAATAATAATAAGAAATCATAACATATCCACTAATAGCTTTGGATGGTGATTTTTGTAGGAGATACAATGGGAATCACCACTTGTATTTTGTGATCAAAATCCCAAAGCATTAAAAGACTCTATGTTATTAATTTCTCAATATGTTAGCATTCTTTGATCTATGTTTGAACGATGACTTTTTCTATGAAACAAGTGACCCTCTCACTCCACATCCCCACTATATGCTTGATGCCACCACTACCCATTCAAGCGCAGCATGAAGCAATGAAAAATGGCTTGGAGGTGGATACGAGGAGTTGTACAAGTGCATTACATGGCTAAAGCATCAACTAAAACCTGACAATTAATTTACTAAATGCATGTAACCTTTCATTTATCACAACATTATGTAATCACAACCTTCAATTTAAGAGAGAGGACTAAACAATTCTTCATTAATTGAATCTTAGTGATAGACATCAAATACGGTGAAAGAAAATTCTAAAGAATGAAAAAAATAAATAAACTGAATTTGAAAAGACATTACACTCATTAAAAATACAAAAATTCTAAGTTCTTCAATTAATATTTCTATTATCATCCCATAGTCTACATGATATTTTCAAGACTTGAGTGTTGAGATTCCATAGTCTACATGATATTTTCAAGACTTGAGTGTTTAGATTAAAAATATAGTTAGCTTCCACCCCTTCAAATTCAAATTCCACATCCAAAGTATGAATTGAAAGTGTTATTATCTTACAGTTGTCAAAATTAGAATTTAACCTCCCATTTTCACAGTAAGATTGAAGAATGTTCTTATCTTCCAACATTACAAATTAAAATTATAGTTTAGAAGGGAAATAATATGGTCAGAGAGAAGTGTTATCACTCCTCAGTAAAACTTATGCCTTTATAATTTTTATTTTTTAGGATCTCCGTTTCGACCCCATACCAAAAGAAAAAAAAAAGAGTACAACCAAACTTTCTCTTCCAACCTTCCAAATTAAAATTGTAATTTAAAAGGGAAATAATATGGCCACAGAGAAGTGTTATCACCCCTCAGTGAAAACATATGCCCTTATGATTTTTTTTTTAGGACCTCATGTTAGACCCCATACCAAAAGGAAGAGTTACCAACTGAAAGGAATAGTTACCAAGTTTGAATTCAAACTTGAATTTGATACAATATGAAAAAAAAGAAATACAATCAAACTTTCTCTTCCAACATTCCAAATTAAAATTCTAATTTAGAAGGGAAATAATATGGTCACATAGAAGTGTTATCACCCCTCAGTGAAAAATTATGCCGTTATTATTTTTGTTTTTTAGGACCTCCTGTTAGACCTCATACCAGAAAGAAGAGTTACCAACCAAAAAGAAGAGGTACCAAGTTTGAATTCAAATTTAAATTTGATACAATATGAAAAAAAAAATAGTACAACCAAACTTTCTCTTATAGCTAATCAAACCACTGGTTGGATCTATCACCCTCCTTGGGGAAAGAAAGCCTCCTTGGGGCAAGAAAGCCTTGAACATCCAACCCCGGACCTATTTTTGAGTTTGGGTTATCTAGTCTCATAGAGACAAACCTCTCTCACATAAAAACTACTAACGCATTGAGCCACGTGTATAGTTTCGGTGTAGTTTTGTTTTCGCTGGTGACATAGAAAAGACTCGAATCTACTTTGAATTTTTCAATCTTTATTTTGAAACGTATATGAAACTTTTTTTTTCCTATTCAATATTATGTTTTCAATTTTTATTCATTTTAATTTTGAAATGTGTATGTTACTTTTTTTTTTTTCTACTTTATAACATAGTTACTTAGTTTAATGTTGTTCATGATAAATATCATGTGCTCTAAAATTTATGTCAAAGTATTTACTTTATTAAAAACACCATTTTCACTATATTCAATATGAGATTTTGTAAATATTCTTTTACTTAGATATTGTGAATATTTTTTCACTTGAAATTGTTTAATATTTATTATTTATATAATATTATAAAAGATATAATTATATGTTTGAAATTATGTGTAGGAAAAATAATAAAATCTCATAAAAACTTATACAATAAGTTTGTAAAATAATATCTACTTAAAATTTTTGAAGTAAACACTTTATAAAATATTATTAATCTGATAAATTAAATTATCATTATATTTTATATTTCACTTTACCTTAATATTAATATTTCCTTCAATTAAACTATTTCATATATCAATATATCTTATTGAATTTAAATATTAATTTTTAAGTTAAATAGTTTATAAAATATTATTAAACATACAAACTGAATATGATTATAGATTAATATATCTTATTGAACTTAAATATTAATTTTTGAATTAAATAATTTATAAAATATCATTAAATATGTAATATTTTATATTACATTTTACTTAATATTTGCTAATATATACACATTTAATTTCATGATTATAATTTCATTATTACAAGATAATATATCCGATTGAACTTAAATATTTTTAGCTTTTATGTGTTGGTTTGCCAAGTGTATAGAAACAAAAAAAACTAGGGTGAAGTTTGCATTGCCATTGTCAATATGTAGAATTGACAAGTGACGGTGGTAGTCAGTCATGGTGACCAATAAGTATATAGCTATAAGGCATTTAATTGCGTAGTCACCTAACACACTCTGAACTCTCAGCATGTGTCATTTTTCGAAATTTGAATTTAAATTCTGAAAGGATAACAATTAGACGGTTGGATAATTTTACATAATTATAAATTCAATGGTCTGTTTGACTTCGTTGGCATTCTAACGGATAGTGAAATTCAATGATGTCAACCATTTTATCCTTATTCACATCCAGCATGCCTTTTGTTTATCATTTTGTTTGCTTTCTTTCTTTGCTTTTTGCTTTTTTCCGTTCTGGAAGTGGTCGTGGCCTTCGTTCTTTTCTTTTATCTATCTGTACACTCTCTCAGGGATTTCTGGTAAGCGCTATTTTCTTTGTGTGCTATTTTATGTTGTGTGTATGTCTGCGTTTTTTGATCTTTCAAAAAAAAAGCTCACGAGACCTATTCCGAAGATCTTCATGCAGCTCAAATGCCTACCCCTGCAGATGAAAGCATGACCCGAAGGGTTCTCGGATGAACCGTAGCTCTGCTGAAGCTAGGAACCTTGATGTTTTGAAACAAAACCCTGCAGGCACCCTCATGTGAAAGCTCCACAGGAGTCAAAATCTCACAGTGGTGGACATCTGGGGTAACAATAGTTAACAAAATGGAGAGCAGTCATTACAACGCATTCACACACAATAATAATTCGTATATTGCACACATACATTGTTACATATATAGCTGGATTCAGATCCAACCGATTCCATACTTGGAGGGAGTGGTTGAGAGAATATCTCAACAACTCCAACAAACCAAAACCAACTCCAAATTAATCATTAATTCTAACACCCTCCTTTAATGATTACATTACAAATAAACCACATATTACAATTATCAA